>JAZDUH010000388.1:1220000-1507500 GCA_036419115.1 Scarus forsteni
CTATCAGATGACTTTGTAGCCAAGAAAAATGCCCTTTCCATTGTTTGGGCACATTTTGGATTCTGTGCAGAGGACATAGAGCAGAAAGAAGTTAAGTGTAAATACTGCAGGAAGACCGTGTCGACGTCCGATGGTATCCCCACTTATTTGTTCCAGCAACATAAAAAAATTGTTCATTAATCATGATCGAGGTAAGAGCTTCAATTAATCAGGATTTTGAGATTAGCAAATATCGCCCAGCCCGAGTAGAGCCTGACCGATATGGATTTTTACCTCCGCCAGGAGGTTATGTTTTCGGGAGAGTCTGTTTGTCTGTGAACAAAATAACTCAAAAAGTGATTGATGGATTTTGATGAAATTTTCAAGAAATGTTCAGCATGGGAAAAAGAAAAAGTGATTCAATTTTGATGTTGATCCGGATCACCGTCTGGATCCGCCATGACGAAAAATGCGATTTTCATGAATGACTACTGAACTAAAATAGTTATCATTATGAAACCAATTGCTAATGGTATGTTTTCATGGTCAAGGAATCTATATATTTACATGACATAAAGGTAGGACTAATATTTATGGTAAAAATCACAATATGGGAGAGGACTGTGGTGCTGGTGGAGGTCTGCGCTCTCTGAGTGCTTTTCTAGTTTGAAGCTGATGCGGATACCAATATTTGGCAGAAAAAAATACTCATTACTGGTTAAGCGACTGAACAATTTTAAAAATATATATAAAGTGATTTTTTTTAATTGGTCCCAAAACACTAACAACAATTATTATATGAATTACAGGCAGAATATTTTACTGTTTTACAATACTTTGTCCCTAAGTACCGTAAAATACCAAATAGTTGCCGGGGCGTTTATTTGCTTCAATTACTGAGCAGACCAGGCGTTTATTTGGGACCGGGTGACTGTTTGAGACAGGTGTTTAATTCCTTTTGCACAGAAATTTTACTTAGCAAAAAATGAAAAAATATGGTAAATATAATTAAAATTATTTATTTACACTAGTATGAATAATACCTGTACATTTTCAAGGCAAGATTACAGTACTGTTGTTACACTCTTGTCTTCTTTCAGCTCCGCACTCTCTAAACACTCTTAATACTGGTCAGGAACAACTGGTAGTTAAGTTAAGGTCTTCTTTTTTTTCACTGCACCAGGGACATGGAGATAAGCAGCAACACACCGCTAACTGACGTGACCGGCCTCCTGATGTTAGTTAAGGGCAAAAAACAAACAGCGGCAGTCTTCTTTGTTGAATTTTCAAAGCCCTAGTCTGTAAGATTCTGGCTTTCTGTGCTCTAGTGCCCTCTGTTGACGTGAGTGTAGCTGCACTGTCATGAAGCAGAGCGCCTCACACCAACATGTGTATGTTGACATACAGAGGGAGGAGAAGCCGACAGGACATCCAGAGAGACAAATAACTTTAAAGGTTCCGTCTGATCATGTTTCTGTTCAGGTGTCAGCTGTCAGTTGTGAGCTCAGCATTTGCATGCATGTTCTGTAAACTTCAACTGCCCAATAAATGACACAAGGCCTTTATTTGGAACAGACGTCTATTTGTCAAAATGTACTGCTGCACCCGGCGTTTATTTGGTATTTTACGGTATATATTTAACGTTAAACAGAGAGGAACTTTCAAGTACAAAAGCGTACAGAAAAGCATTAAACCACCGGGAAATTAAATGTAAACCCTTAAAAGAGTCCCTCTTCATCTTGTACTTCTTGTTGGTGAAAATAATAAGATAAGTTATAGAACAGATAGAACACCTTCTAAAAAGTTATAAACAGGTCATTGTGAGAGGAAGGCAACAACATACTTTTCAAAAGCCTCTTTAATTTTTCTAAACTACATCTTTCAAGACCAAATAACTTTCAAGTACAAAATTAAGTAGTGGGCAAAACTGGAGTCTTTTCCTGCAAAATGAAATAAATAACATTATTTAAAATGTCAGTTCAAAGATGAATTATGATTTCTCCCTTGTCACATCTGCTTTTCAGTCCCAGAGTCATCAGTAGTGCATCAGATGTAGGTTTTAGTGCGAGTAGAACCACTTTTTTTATTGTACACATGAGGTAATATGTGTGAAGAAAACAAATTATTTTGTGGGACAATGCACATATTGCACAAACTTCTTTTAACAGGCCTGGTTAAAGTTCCCAGCTATGATGAGGTGTCCTCTAGGATGAATCCTCCGTAGCAGGCTGATGACGTTGTAGTGCTCTGATGGGACTATGCTAACACTAGCCTAGTTAACTAGCGAACAGTCCCTGTTTTGGATGACCTGTTAAAGCTGTCCCCAAAATGTGTCAGTTTGGGCTTTCACTGTTTTCACTTTGGGCTTGCCTTTCTGTCTGCCTTTCTATCCTTTCTGTCATGATTATCACACAACTACGTAGGAACCATTATCATTGCTTATTATCAGCAATTTGGGCTTCTTTGTGGAAAAGATGCTTGTAAATGTTGGCAGTTGTGGGATGCAATTTATCATCTGGGCTTATTCCAAAAGTACATTTGGACTTGTGCCCCCAAACTCAGGAGGGATCTGATGCTCACTTTACTGCCAATAGAAACTCAATTCAAAAGTTACTCAAATTATTTTCTCCCACTCTAAACACAGATGTAAATTTTTATGTAAAAAGAGGGGAAAAATGATGTTTCCCTCAAATAGAAATCATCATGGCCACAATAATATTTATCTCTAATGTAGTTGTTTCTCTTTTTATCTAAATAAAGCTTTATAGATCAAGATAAAAGTTAGATAAAAGCCTGACTTTGTTTGTTTGGTTAGAAAAATCAAGGTTAGACAGACTGTTAAGTGATTCCAAAGTTATAAATAACAGGAGCCCCTCCCTTCACTTCTCTATAAAGAAAAGGATGTTCCACCTCCAATCAAAAGGATGTTGAATAAATAAATTAAGGGGGAAAAAAGAAAATATGTCACTGTGAAATTAAAATTTAATGTAGACTAAAATCACAACATGCTTTATATAGATGTAATACATACATGTGTAATACATTTAACTGTAACTGTCCCAGTTTCTGAATTTGACCTTGTTAATTTTCAGTTTATTTTTAGCACTGGGAAATGTCCCCGGATTTCATTTCAGATACCTGGCCAACTAAGTCAAATGAACACCAGCATTAACAATGATGATTTCGTTAGCCTTTAAAACATGTTGTGTTTGCTATAATGTTATAACAGCTACAAAGTTCATTAAAAGTTGAATGAACTGCCATCTTAATTGTCTTTGTTTTTAGCTAGCACAGACCTTAAACACTTCAAGCTGAAAGCTAGTGATGGTTATATAAGAGCAGCCACACGCTGGCGTGGTATGCTGCAATTCATGCATGATGTGATGAATTGACTAATCGCATAAAACAGTTGTTGACGAGTCGACTAATTGCAAAAAATAGTTGACTCATGTACTATCAAAATAGTGATTTGTGGCAGCCCTACTGGAATATGCACTGTCACCAAATAGTCCTTTAAAATATTTTTTACTTTACGCTTAAGTTTCTTCTTCTCAAACACTTCCCTAATGATATCAGTTGCCCAGTTCACGGTGCCTTTAAGCGAAAAGCATAGCTACAAGGTTCTGTTGTATTTACTCCTGGATACATTCACATTAATTCTACAAGGCTGAAACATCTGTGCCGATTCACGTTGCAGTATGGCTGGGATGCTCGCAACATGTCCCATTCACCCACATACACTTAAGGCAGAGACGCTCACTTGCAGCACTCCTGTCTCCCACTGAGTCTGCAAGCCTCATTCTCTCCAGTATCAGGTCAAAGAGAGAGCTGATCTTGTCCCCCCATTCTGTCACCAGAACATTAACAGTAGAGACTAAACGTCACAGAGGGATAAATGTTACGCCTTGAAACGACAGTAAGAATTGGGCTAATGTCTATGAAGGCAGTAATGAATTAGTCACAGAAGAGAATTCAGCAGAGGGATTTCATATCCTCACTGTCAGGCAAAAAACAAAACATATTGACATGTTTTTTAATTTTATTTTTTTTATGTAAAAATGCTCTTAGTCATCTTACATTTTGAAGAGTGGGGTTTAAAATTTTTGACCTATCAACAGTAATCAAGGCAATAAAATATTCTTTTTTTTTTTTTTCTTTAAATGTATTTTTTGGGCATTTTATGCCTTTATTGATAGGAGAGAGACAGTGGATAGGCTTGTGAAAGGGGGTGAGAGAGTAGGGGAAGACACTCTGCAAACTGGTCACAGGTGGGATTCGAACCTGGACCGGCAGAAGCAAGTACATGGGGTGCTAACCACTCCGCCAAACCAGCACCAAGCTATAAAATATTCTTGATGTAGTCGTGGAACATTTTTTATTTTTGATTTCCTGAAATTTTGGAGGTAGAGGTTTGTGCCTAATAGCAATGTTGTGGAACGTGATTCATAGGGTTAACAAAAGTCCTGAAGAGCCCCCCCCCCACTAGATGAACCACTACACCATACCTATGTGTGTCAACCCTAAGGGCTAATGCTAAGAGCAAGCCATAGTCTGATGATATGCTGTTATTATGACCAGTTCAGCTGCTCATCTGTGACATAACGATCTCTGTTTTGGAACAAGCACCATAATGTTTTCATTAAAGGTTGGGTTGGGGAATTGGAGTTGTAGAGAATGAACCCCATGATTCCTTGTCACCCTCGGCATTGTCTTTATGTCATTATTCTGATCAAAGCACCCCTGTTGCAGAACTTAACTTCCAAACTTCCAGTTTGTTCCTGTGTTCATGATCGCATCTGTTGACGTCATGAGCGTTTTTGTGTATATACTTGACTGATTGTGACACATGTTTCTGCAGGACACCATTAGAGGGCACAAAAGACCTCAGGCTATATATAACTACCTGTTGTGTTCGAGATAAACTACAAACATAGCGGTAATTCTGAGAGTCACAGTAAAGTCACATAAACACCAATTATTGATAACTTATGACCAGGTGCCAGACCTCATCAACAGCATTGCCTGCACTTTATCTGTACAGTATTTTCCTGCATAAACTGTTGGAATTGTCTTGGTGTATTGGTTCAGAATTGTTAACTGATGACTTGCAGGCTGTGCTGGTAGATGTCATAGTCAAAGCACTGGAAAAAGTGGAGTGTGTACATTTCAGTGCTTCACTTCTATTAATTATTATATCTCAGAGTATACTTCATTAGTTTATATGTGAGAAAATACAGCCAAGAAACTAAGCTAAAACAAAGCTAACAATGTTGTCAACTCTAAGTCACTAATGTACACAGTCACCAGTTGAATGCCTACATTCATCAATCAAGGATGAAATGCAAGGAGCGACTGCGATGATCACAATGCACAGGTCTAGTGCCTGGTGAGACAGAGGAGGAGCCGAGTCAGGAAGCACCCTACAGAGCTCAGAGCCTCCACATGGTGCAAATAGTCACTTCAACCAGGCAGTCTGAGAAGAATAGGATCAGATGGCGCCGAGCCTCCAAAGCAGCAGAGTGGCAGAAGTTTGACGAGAACATAGACAAGGTCCTGGAAGCAACTGCTAACGGGGATGTAGATGGGAGGCTTCAGACAATGACTGCCATCACAGTGATCTTGGCTGTGGAGAGGCTCGGTGTGGAGGAGGAGAGAGGACCTAAGCAGCCTTACACCAGGAACCAGAGGGCATTAAAAATCCACAACATTAGGAAAGAGCTGAAAACCCTAAGGAAACATCGCAAGAAAGCCAGGGAAGAGGAAAAAGGACTACTGGCTGAGCTCCGGCACATGCTCAGGAAGAGGATTCTAGTCCTGCGCAGAGCTGAACAACACAGGAGGCAGAGGGGGAGAGGGCTGGAAAAAATGGCTCAAGATAAAGAGGGCAGATCCGTGGTTCAGTGCTGCTAGGGCACAAGCTGAGGTCTTATTAACCTCAGCTGGGTCACCTGACCGAGGGTGTCTGATGTTCATAAGACCCGAAACACCCAGTGACCACAGGATACATCACTGATATTGTGCCCCAGCTAGCATCAGAAGATGTATCTTTACAACTAAAGAAGGATTGTTGTGATATCAGCTGGATAAACAGTCATGTTTGTGACTATGGTTTTAAATCAATCAGTTGGTTCTTTAAACTTTCTATTATTGTTGTTTCTGCTGCTGTGATCAGTCTGTGGTCTCCCCTCTGCCTCTATACTGATGCTACTGGTAGCATGCAGACTGAAGCTCGCATCTGCGTGTTGTTAATTTACGGCCAATATGCTACATGTCTGCATAGTTAACAGGAAATATGGAATGGCCTTTATTATCATTATACAGAATGTGCAATGAGATTGGAGAGCTTCTCCTTTTCAGCAGTGCAATGGATAGACAGTTAAAAGTATACAAAATTGTTTAAGTAAAAAAGTGGTAAGAAGACTTTAAATGTACAAGATATATACAGATGAAATAGTCATACCAGACAGCACAATTGAAGCTCTATGTACGGTATGAGGTAGAGGATAAGTCCAGTTTTAAATCTGAAAATCCTAAATCTGAAGATTCTAAATCTTCAGATTTAGGATTCCCAGATATGAGGGCTTGCGAGTATCCCAGTCATTTTTTTCTTCAAAATGCTTAATTTTGTTTTGATTTCCCTGATAGGTAAATTTAACCGAGGGGTGCCAACAGATGCAAAAAAACGAGTGTGGGCAGAGATCACTGCTCGGATCAACGAGATCGGGGAGTGTCAACGGGAGGTCATCGAGGTTGTCAAGAAATGGTCTGACCTGAAATGTGACACCAAACGAAAAGTAGCAGCCATGCGGGCAGGCACAGTTCCTCACCGGGGCCTCAACTCACGTCTTTCCAGGGACCTTAACCCAACAGAAAAAATAGTGCTGCAGATTCTGGAGATGGACGATGACAATGACCAGAACAGGGGGGACTTTGGCCCACTGGGAGATGATGATGATTTGGCAGAAGAAGAGGAAGAAATTGAGGAGGAGGATATGATGGGAATGCAGGAATCCCCAAATGGAGGGCTGGATATGGGGTCTATGCCGCCACCATCCTCCCACAGCACGAGTGAGCTTTTAAAGCTATAGTTTCTTTCACACATTCTCATTATTTATTAACCTTTATTTAAGACATCAAATCCATTAGATTCTTTTTTCACACAGACATATCAAGTCAGCTTAATTTAACTCTCTGAATATTGCAGGGGATTCTTCGCAAACGTCCTATGATGTGCAGTATGAGGTACCAGGAGCTGAAGGTGAGTGTTCAGGTAATGGTCACAGTTAAAACAAACATTCAGCAAGTTTTGAGCAGAGTTGTTTAAATTTCAAAAACAGCATCTGAAATAGGTTTGATAATGCCCATAAGGGAGGATTAGGCAAAGCGTAGTGCATCAGTCTTTATACCTGCTTGATAGAATAAACATCAGGCACAAACTTATTCTGTTACTCAGATCTGTTGCCCACACAATAACACATGCAGCTCCTCTTTTTGATCTTTTTCTCTGTATTTTTTCTAATTTACAATCCAGAGGTCTCAGGACACTCAGAGTTAGTTTGGTGTCTTTTTTGGGTGTGATATAACATTTCTTAGAGGGAATCTGTCTCTTACTGTAAGTGCTGTACTCACTAGCTGCTTTCCCAAGGGCATTGATAATACAGAGCTTAATAATAAACATTTACACACAGCAAAGACACACAGATCAGATACAAACATAACCAGCATGTTTCACTCAGCTCATTTGAAAAAGACCTGCTAATCATGCTACTCTATCCTGAGTATTTGCAGTTCCTTAAAGACTTTCAAAGGTCTTAGTTATTTAAATTTAGGGCCTCAAAGTATTTTCTCAATGTGAACAGTCTTGGATTTTAAATGACATGTTGGCTGTATTAAATCATTGTTTAATGTGCAGAAGATGGCACTCAAGGCACAACTCGGCACAAATAATAAAAACCAACTAAAGTACATAATTTAATAAAAACTAACTTGGGCGTCAAGAAGACATTAACATACGGACAATACAGAAATGCAGAACTTCTTATCACATTAAAACAAAACAAAAATACACATAAAACCCAAAACAAATTAAAAATACATATTGACACAGAGACAAAAGGATAATCCAACAATAACATAAAAGAATAGGTGGGAAAAAAGCAAGAGAATAAAAAGGAAAGAGACTTGAGAAATGGGAAAAAAGAAAGGAATTGAGGCAAAAAAAGGTTGCTAGATGGCTTTTAGAGGAGCAGAGAGTTTAGCGGGAGGATTTTAAGACGTTTTTAATCTTTGAAATGAAGGTTTATGTGATTATGTTGCAGGTATGCAATGTTAATAGTTAAACAAAAAAAGTTGATTATTACCATCATCATGAAGTCAAAGTGGGGACAAACAAATGGAGTTATCAATGGAAAATAATTAATAATACAATCAATATTGGTGACAGTGATGATAGTAGTTATAGTAGTGTTTGATACGCATAATAATGAGATATCTTGCATGGTCAATGTGATCCATAACCGGTTTGCAATAATGTTGTGTATGTATATGTAAATGATAATTTGAAAGTATATCTGTACATAGCTCTGGTGTGGTATGGTATTTGTCTTTGAAAATGATGATTATAAAAATTGTTGATATAGTCATTATATGAAGGGTTGGTTTGAATTAATCATGATGAACTAGGAGATAAAGAAACAAAGGGCACAGAGTCAGAGGTCCTAGTGGTTTGGAGCCATGCAAGTTGCCTGCAAATTTAACAACTGGCTGCAGATGAACGGTTCACACACAACTGCGAAATGGTTCTCATCATTCACTTAAAAGAACTGTTCAAAAGACTTGACTCGTTCATGAACGTCACATTTCCAGCACAAACCACTGCAGAAGTAGGTCAACAAATCTAAGCCACTGTTAATGAATAGAAGCTAATTAGAAGATAACGCAACATAATGCAGTAAAAAAAAAATGAGTCACAGCAAACACACAGGACTATTTAGAGTTGCTGAAGAGTTTGTCTGATGACTGTTAGTAGAGGCGGACTGACACTTCCCATTGACTCCCGGTGTTTGAGCAAGGCCACCTAGCAGTGGGTGAGCTACTATCATCTGTCATCTGTCACTGCTTTTCCGCTGTGTTGTTGCAATATAATGTAACAAGAAAGTGAAAGAAAGACAAATATTTTATTTACCCAGGTTCCAGATTTTACCCTTTCTCTTTGGCTCTGTCCTTAACTCTCTGTCTGTCTGTCCGTCCTTTACTCTTTATCTGTCTGTCTGTGTCTTTCTCTCTCTTTCTCACGCAAACAGTGCTACATGCATTGCATGAAACCACACTCACCCAGGCTCACAAATAAATAAACGTGACAGTGTCGCTAGAACTTGTAAAGTGTGAAACATTCAGAAGCAAACTAGTGCTAAAAACTGTAGAACTGAAACAATGAAAATGCCACGAACAAATGATCGACTCAACTAGTTAACATTTAGAAATAAGTGCCAGGGCTGCAATGATTAGTCGACTAGTCACGACGACGTTGATGATCAAAATTGTTGACGACTAATTTAATAGTCGATGTAGTTGTTTGGTTTTTTTTAAGCGTTGTTTTCTCTCATAACTGCTGCTGTACCTTCTGCTGTCTTGTCTGCCTTTCTGTACATGCGCAGTAGTGGTAATCTGGGTCAGCCTTGATGTCACCGACAGAGTATCATGGCCTGCCAGCAATGGAGCTCGACAGTTTGGGGGCATGTTACTAAAACAGAAGAGAGGAATATGCAATACTAAATCTACAAAGCTGAACTTGCCTTCCATGGCATTACGACAGAGCACATCACGGCTAATTAAATTTCTGATGAAGAGAGACAGTCAGTGATAAGCTAACTGGTTAGTTAGCTGCTAACATTAGCGTCAACAGTATGGTGACCAGATGTCCTAGATTTCCAGGGACAGTCACTGTTTTGGATGACCTGTACCCGGTTAAAGCTGTACTGTGTTAAGCTGAAATGTGTCAATATTGTTTTACTCTTGCTCGTCTAGTAAAAAAGTTATTAATATAGCCGTGTAAGAAGCAGAAAGCATGAGGGAGCAGGCTGAGTGCAGACTAAGATAACAGTCTACTTATTATATGCGACTTTGGGCTTGCCTTTCTGTCTGTGTGAATTCCCCCATGGTTATCACACAACTATGTAGGAGCCAAAGTTGCCAGGTCTGTTTATTATCAGCAATTTGGGCTTCTTTGTGGAAAAGATGCTTGTAAATGTTGGCAGTTGTGGGATGCAATTTATCATCTGGGCTTATTCCAAAAGTACATTTGGACTTGTTGGGCCCCCAAACTCAGGAGGGATCTGATGCTCACTCTACTGCCAATAGAAACTCAATTCAAAAGTTACTCAAATTATTTTCTCCCACTCTAAACACAGATGTAAATTTTAGTGTAAAAAGAGGGGAAAAATGATGTTTCCCTCATAAAGAAATCATCATGGCCACAATAATATTTATTTCTAATATAGTTGTTTCTCTTTTTATCTAAATAAAGCTTTATAGATCAAGATAAAAGTTAGATAAAAGCCTGACTTTGTTTGTTTGGTTATGGTAAATGGACTTGAGCTTATATAGCGCTTTTCTAGTCTTGGACTACTCAAAGCTGCTTTGCATCGCAGGAAACACCTACCGATTCACACCCATTCGCTTTCACATTCACTCACTGATGGTTCAGAGTAGGCCTGTGCTCAAAATATCGATATGGCAAAATATCGTATCGCACTCCTTTGGGGTATGTGTATCGATACGGATTCTACAGAATCGATACAGCCTAAATATTTTGACAGTTGTTGTAAATACACTTTCGGTAATTAACAGTGGCACAGTTCAAGATGGGTACAAGAATGTAGCTCGTCTTCGAAAGAAGACGAGCTACACAATGAAGCATATGTTCTAAATTTGAACTTAGGTCTACCATCTTTGAGGATCTGAATTTATGTCTCTCAAGTTGTAGAACCACTTAAAACTCATCCTTGTTCTTTTTCTTCTTCTAAGAAAAAACTAAACTTGTCAAGAATTTTGCTTAAAGCATAGTCAATGTTCACAATTAACGTGTATCGGGATACGTATCGTATCGTGGCCTTAGTATCGGGATACGTATCGTATCGTGAAGTTGCTGGAAATACCCAGCCCTAGTACAGAGTTTGTATGTTCGTTATCCATCAGTATCTCTAACACATTCACACCCTTTCATGCCCATTTACACGCCACTGATTGCGCACTATCCAACTGTGCCACCGACGCCCCTAATATTGGTTAGAAAAATCAAGGTTAGACAGACTGTTTAGTGATGCCAGAGTTATAAATAACAGTAGCCCCTCCCTTCACTTCTCCAAAAAGGAAAGGATGTTGAATAAATAAAGTAAGGGGAAAAAAAGAAAATATGTCATTGTGAAATTGAAGTTTAATGTAGACTAAAATCAAAACATGCTTTATATGGATGTAATGCATATATATATATATATATATATATATATATATATATATATATATGTATGTATGCATATATATATGTATGCATATATATATATGTATTATAATACATATAACTGTAACTGTCACAGTTTCTTAATTTGATCTTGATCACGAACTACCATCTTAATTGTCTTTATTTTTCAGTTCGCACAGACCTTAAACACTTCGAGCTGGAAGCTAATGATGGTTATATAAGAGCAGCTACACGCTGGTGCAGTACGCTGCAATTCATGCGTGATGTGATAAGTTGACTAATCGCAAAATATAGTCATTGACTAGTTGACAAATCACAAAAAATAGTTGTTGACTATATGACTATCAAAATAGTCATTTGTGGCAGCCCTAATGAGGACAGAATCAGCTTCGTGCAGAACATAGCGCCACTCCAGCGCAAAAGCTCTCAGCCCCCATCCGTATTTCCCACGCAGGTCGATGGCAGAGCTTGCAGGTGACAAGGGTCTTATGTTTTTGCACAGGCAGTTTATCCGTCACTGCCTCCTGTTGGCCTTGTGTGGCTGATGCAGCTCGTGCTGCAAACATGATAGTGTCGAGAAAATCCCCTCTGCTAAATGAATCATGTCTCATTGCTCTTCAGTGCTTTATTAAACAACCTTTTGAGCCTCAGAAAAAAATACAGAGCATGTTTAAGAACACTCACAGCATGACGTGGTTGTGATTAGACCACAGTAGCACTTCTAGTGTTAACTGGAGTTGCAGCCCCCGCTGTATATCCGGGACTGTCTGAAAAATGCTCAATTAAAATCTGTTTTTGTGAATTTTTCAGAGATAGGTCATGGTCCTGACATAACCATTACTCGGTCCGGATCCAGACTGGAGTCCGCCATTTAGTGATGCCTGTGTCATAAGATGGAGGCTGCAATATTCAGATATTTCACTCAAGTCAGTGTATATGCAATGTATGACCAGTGTTTATGGCTGGAAAATGTCCATTAATTAGCATTTCTAGCCATTTTTGGCTATGCAGCCCCAGCCCCATTCCAGCCAAATCTTCAATCTGCCAGATGATTTCGTTGCATGCTAGATATTTAACGACCCTGTTCAAACACGTTAGCCCTGCTTATGGAACATTTCTTCAGCCAAAACTCTTCTGTCAGTATGAACACCATAACATGTTCATTGTGAGTTAAAAAGGGCATAGTGTTGGTGTCCTGTCCATTAATTCACATTGCGCTACTGCACTGCAGTAGTGAGCTTTTTACAGAATGAAACCACATCCCACTTCTGAAGCCAGCAGAGGAGGAGGTCACATCCTTTACTCCTCTGAAACATTCATTCTGTAGGTAAAACATCACAGGGGCGCACATATTACATCTCGACACAACACCGCGAAGAAAGCCAATTTAAAGCAGAGCCATGCACTGACAGAAAGAGCTTTTTCAGACGGTGCCTGCACTAACAGGCAGACAGGGGTCTGTTATCACCATGGCAACAGCAGAAATATTCGCAAATTCCTCCTAGCTCTATCAACAGATATAAACGGGAAATCATGGCAGGAAATATCTGCAGACCTGCAGGTTACATAGAGTGTATTTTCTGACTCTACTAGTTTATAATTCAGAATGTAGCCACTAGTTAGTCTGGGATTGTTGGTGATGACTGTTTGACGGTCAGAGGGTTAGTGACCACATTTGGGTTTGAATCATGCACACCAGGCGACTAAAATTGTTATAGATCGGACTTAAGCCTCAGTCAGTGCAAGTTTTTTAAGGATTCTTTCATCACTAAAGATTCAGTGTCAGCCAAGCCCTTCTTGGTCATAAGTCTCTGTTGCTAGGGTCATTATCCACAGACATCCCTAGATGCCATGCTGGCTGTTTGCCAGCTGCGTTAATTTTGAGGCAATATTATTACAGTTTTTAATAATGAAAGGATGAAACAGTGCCCTTGTCACTGAAACAGTGCATAACAAATATACTCACGTAAATATTGTTGGTACCCTTAGATTAAAGAAAGAAGAACCCACAATGGTAACTGAAATGACTTGAAACTCTGACAAAAGTCATTTTAAATACAGTTTTACTGAAAATTAGCTAATGAAAGTCAGACATTGCTTTTGAATTGTGAATCAACAGAATCATTTTAACGCAAATGACTGTACCCATAACTTCATATTCTGTTGCACAACCTTTTGAGGCAATCACTGCAATCAGGCAATTTCTGTAACTCTCTCTAATGAGACTTCTGCAACTCTCAACAGGTATTTTTGCCCACTCCTTATGAGCTGACTACTCAAGCTATCTCGGGTTAGAAGGGTATCTTCTCCAGACTGCATGTTTTAGCTCCTTCCACAAATGTTCAATAGATTTAGATCAGGGCTCATAGAAGGCCACTTTAGAATAGTCCAATGCTTTGTTCTGAGCCATTCTTGGGTGTTTTTAGGTGTGTGTTTTGGGTCATTATCCTGCTGGAGGATTCATGACCTGTGGCTAAGACCAAGCTTTCCAGCACATTTTGCTCCAGAATGCCTTGATAGTCTTGAGATTGCATTGTACCTGCACAGATTCCTGCACAGACACTCTGTGCCAGATGCAACAAAGCAGCCCCAGAACATAACTAAAGCTCCTCCATGTATCACAATTGGTACAGTGTTCTTTTCTTTGTATGCTTCATTTTTGCCAACATAGAGCTGATGTGACTTGCCGAAAAGCTCCAGTTTGGTCTCATCTGTCCAAAGGACATTCTCCCAGAAGCTTTTTGGCTTGTCAATATGCATTTTGGGAAATTCCATTCTCCCTTTAATATGATTTGCTTTCAAAAGTGGTGTCCTCTTTTGAAAGCAAACCATGCATGAACTACTGAGCTTGCATGGTCTAATTATGTGGAGAGTTTGGCACCATGTAAAGCAATGTATCTGTCCTGAGGTGTCTGCACAGAGAGATAACTGAGCTGTGACACTGTGACGCACGTTCAGGCTCATGACATGTATCTCGCAACCACAATTAAAAAAACAGAACTGTACCTGTGTCCACAGCCAGGAGCTATTATATTTCTGGAATTTCCCCCTGTGGGACTAATAAAGTTATATCTCTGATCATATCTTAAAGTCATGGGCAATATAGTCATTCATAGATTGTACTGACTGTCTTTTGAGTTAATCGACCAATTTTCAAAAACTTGGCCTCTGTGACATTATTAAGACAGCTGGATGTGTGGAACAAACATAAGGGATGGCAGATATAATTGGCATGGCATTGTATAGGGGGATAATAGCCTAAAATGCAAATTTTATCACTGGTAGAGGTGAGGTAACTATATTTACAGCATTTTTTTAGCATTACATACTGGCCCTGTAAAGCCTGTGTTGGTTCAGCTGCAAAGCTGGCAAAGTATAGTATATCCCATCATTTTCTACTTTGACAGGTTATGGTAATGTTATAATAAATTAACATGTAAAAGCAGCATTACAACGACATTTCAAAAATATAGTTCTTTGAATACACCTGCTGGTGATACTTAAACACGTCGTCAGTGATGTACCCGGGGTCATAGGGTGTTTCGGGTCTTTAATCATCAGACACCCTCTCCCGGGCGACCCAGCTGGGTGTGATCAGTCCCCAGCTCGTGTCCAAGTAGCGAGTTGTACCACGTGTCTCCCCTACGGATCCACAGCCACCGTGAGGTCTTTTCTGCGGCCTCCAGGATGTTCTTGGTGGCTCTCCTGGTCTGCAGTCCTCTTATGCCAAGGAGCAGCGTTTGCTGTAATGACTGGCCTGCGACTTCCACTGGCTCGCACCGGGCTTTCCAGCCGTTTCTGCGACACTCGGCAACAAGCTCTGCATATTTTGACCTTTTCCACTCGTTTGCCTCTTCGATGTGGTCCTCCCAAGGGACTGTCAGTTCCAACAGAATCACCTGCTTGGTTGACTCTGATGTTAAGACCATGTCTGGGCGGAGTGAAGTGGCTGCGATGTTTGCTGGAAATTTAAACTGTCTTCCGAGGTCAACTTGGAGTTTCCAGTCCCGAGCAGCGGTGAGGAGCCCTCCTGTAGAGCTGGGCTGGTGTTTAGCCTTCTCGCCTGCCTTGACGAAAGTGATTGTTTTTTTTGTGTGGGGCCTGTGGCTTGTTGTCCTGCGTTGCTGTATAGATGGTGTCTGCCAATGACCTCAAAACTTGGTCATGGCGCCAGTGGTAGCGCCCCTCTCCCAACGCCTTTGGGCAGCAGCTGAGGATGTGCTCCATCGTTTCCCTCTTTCGGCACAGCCTGGTGTGTCTGCCAGTCCCCAGGTGTGCAGGTTAGCTGGGCTTGGGAGGACGTCGTACACTGACTGAAAGAAGAAGTTGATGCGCAATGGTTCTACCCGCCAGAGGTCAGCCCAGGTGATGATTTGTTGTTCTGTGTTCTCCCACCTGGTCCAGGCTCCTTGTTTGGCCATACTTACCATCTTGCATGTGCGTTCCTCTTCCACTTCAGCTCGGATCTCCTCCTGCACCATAGAACTACCCCTTAAAAAGATCAAATAAATCTCTTAAATAGTTTTAAATAATGTTTACATGGGCACAAATAATCTAAGTTAATGCTTAGAAATAGGTAATGTAACCAAGTCAATCAATGATTCTGATCTGAAAGAGCTCTTTCAGAGATTGTCAATTTGATTTAAGGCGGTGGTTTATGCTGAATGGTGTTCTGAATGATATTCCTATGAACACTCACTCTGAATAACTCTTCCTGGTTCTCTCTTAGCTGCACATGTCTGAAGCTGCAGTCAAGGTAAAGAGACAAAACAGGCATGCTGCCCCTGAGGTTTTACTGCAGAGCTCTCATCATACAGAGGGAGCAGCAGGAAAAGAATCATGCAGGACGTGATTTTGGAATAAATAAAGATAAAGTGACAAATGTGTGCATGGAGAGAAGATGGGTATATGCTTACAGTTTAGACAGCAGTAAGGAAATCAGTGATCAAGAGCAGATAACATATCATTCATCATTTAATATTGATGAGAAATAATGTCTTTATTATTTAATCGATACTCCAACATCTTACTACTAAACAGAGGCTTTGTGTTGTTGACCTTCTCACCAGCACTTCTGTGAATGCAAATTGCCTGCAAATGAGCAAGATTGTATGTGTAAAATAGTTGACACAACAGATCCTGTGTCAAGCAGGAGTGCTTCAAAAATTGCAGCTTTGGCGATCACATGATTGCGTTGTCTGAAATTGAAATTTCAATCTGAAATTATAAATCTTTCAGCCCGAAATGGTGGCTGATGTGTTTTAGGTATTTTCAAATAGACAATTGTTTCGTCTATTTGTGTACAGCACTTTGTTTCAGCTGTGGTTGTTTTTAAAGTGCTTTATAAATAAAGATGAGTTGAGTTGAGTTTTCTAAAGCTGAACTGAAGTTAGGTTCAGACTAGGGCTGAATGATGTGGACAAAATTTCATATCTCGATATTCATGCCAGATATCTTGATATCGATACAACACGATATGACTACTAGGGCTGCCTCAAATGACTATTTTTGCGATTAGTCTACTCATCACATCATGCTTGAACTGCAGCATACTGCACCAGCATGCAGCTGGTGGCCCAAATCGCTTATAATAAGCAGACCTGGCAACTGCCTGCGTAGTTGTGCATGTGCCACATGTGTGAGTGTGTTTGGGGGTGTGCTGGGTTGATTTCTGCGGGGGTGATAACCAGGAAACGGGGGTGAGGAAAGGACAAACTACCAATCACACTCATGTCTTGCTTTGTAGTGGGCAAATAGTGGGTAGTGGGTGATAATCATGTGCGATTCACACAAGTAGAAGAGCTAGCCCAAAGTCACTTTTAATGAGCGGACTTGGCAACGCAACGACTGCCAGTCTGCACTCAATCTGCTCCCTCATGCTTTCTACTTCCTACATGACTGCAGTAATAACTTTTGTTCTAGTAGACGCACAATAGTAAAACACTGGAATCGAGCACATTTTCAGGGACAGCTTTAATCAGGGACAGGTCACCGAAAACGGGAACTGTACCCAGAAATCGGGGGCGTCTGGTCACCGGACTGTTGACCGGTCTAGCAGCTAAATAACCAATTAGCTTATCGAGACGACTGTCCCAGGAAGCTGAATCAGCCCCGACGTGCTTCCTTCTCAGATGCTTATGCATCAACATGATACTGCCATGGAAGGCAAGTTCAGCCTTGCAGATTTTGCATTGTACATACTTCTCTTTTGTTTTGGTACAATGCCCCCACACTTTCGAGCTCTGTTGCCGGACAACGATGATACTGTTTACTAACCCTTCCGGTGATATCACGACTGACCCAGATTAGCACTACTGAGCATGTGCGTCAAGCGGTGCATTCAAGCGTAAACATAAAAATGAATTTTATTGTGACTTCCAGAGCTGTACATGCAGGGCGAGCACGGGGGAAATCTTTATTGTTTATTTTGTTGCTTTTTCGATATCAATATCTTGAATGTTCATACCTCGATATAGATATAACGATATATCTTTCAGCCCTAGATCAGACACAGCAGCACCTCAGCTCTGATTAATCTGTACTTTCTGTAGAGATAAACTATGACGCAAATTTTTTCAACTTTCTTTTTATTTTATACTATTTTTTCATGAAATCAAAACTCTATACATCACAGGGGAATACTTCATGAACTATACACTGATTCTTCAGTGTTCTTACGATTAAGTCCCGCAGTTTCCAGTGTCGCAGTTCTGTTTTTTGTATAGTATATTTTCCATCTGCCTGTTATCTGGGTTTGCTGCAGTCAGATCATATGAGTCAGTTTTTCCATCAGATAAAATCTCTTTAGTATTTTGTTCCATTCATTCACAGTTTGGGGATCAGCTTGATACCACTTCCTTGTTATTGTTTTGTTTTTTTACAAGCCACTATAAAAATGTTTACTTTTTTATCTTTTATCTATGTATCTTTCCCTTGTACATGGTTTTCTAAGAAGTTTCCAAGGTAAAGTATGGATGCTCTCAAAGGCAAATTATATCCCAATATTTTTGTTCTGTCTGTATTTATTTTTCCAGTCAGTCAAGATTTTTTTAAATCCCCAAAATACATGGTTATGATTAACATTTGTTGAGCCACAGTCTCTCCAACAGGGGATAGATTTGTTCAAATATTTACTTTAGATTTTAGGTGTTATGAAATACCAGATGAGATTTGTCCAAAACAAAAACTTCACTGACTCATCATAATTATAAGTTCATATTAGGGCTGAGCAATTATTTTAACATTGCAAATGCAGTGTGAGCATGTGCAAGAGTGACATCACAGGACATTCGATATAAGCCTGATGAACCAATGATGACTTAGAACCAAAGAAGTCTATTTGATACCATCACTGAAAGGCTCATTAATGTTAAATTTCCAAGCTGTAAAAGCAAAAACATTTATTTAGAAACCTGTCAGTGCACTCTCCCTGGTGTGTAGATCTCAGTCTCTGTCAAAGGGCTGCAGAGCATTAAAGGAGGATAAAAGTTTTTTTAAGCTTAGCCTAAGAACCAATTGAACTGTTGTGTTGAAAGTTCCCTTAAAATGGCAAAATATATTACAACAATATTTATAATATTGCAATAACACAACAATCTTACTGTGTATCTGTACAACACATTCATTTTATGAGTATTTCTGTTGATTTTTTATCTTTATTCGCTGGAGAGCTGCTAAACTGCTTTTTACTGTTTGATGTTTACTGATATTGTTTTTACAGTGACAATGCATGTCTATTCCGTATAAAAAAAAAATCTGAATTTATTTAGCCATAGTTCATGGTTCCATGCCATTGCTCACCTCATGTTGAATTGATGCTGACCAGAATCATTTATTTATGAGTTTCAGCACATTTTGGTTCCTTGAATTGAATTGCTTCTTCTGTTGTTCTGTTGTTTTTCAAAATAGCCCAGGAGGCCACAGTATAGCTTGGGGACCAAATTCATCCCACAGTTCATTTTGAATTGTCCTCCAAAACATTTACAGTAAATGAATAAAGACATCTAACTCACAGCAGCTTATACTTTAAAATATGCACATTTTTTGCAGTATATGCTTTGTCACAAGATCTGATTTACAAAGTATTTTCAAATATTCATCCAAACACCAACAATCCCCTAATTTTGCATATTCTTGTAGTTTACTCTACTGAGGATCTTATTCTCTTCCTGAAGCCAGCAAAACCCGGTCTTATCAGGGCACCTTGACAGTAGGGCTGCAACTAACGATTATTTTCATCATCGATTAATCGGGCGATTATTTTAAATGATTGATCAGTTAATCGAATAATGACACATTTTTGCAATTTCCCTAACAATTTAGCTTAAAAGTGTTTTAGGTATTGTCTAAAATACAACAAAGGCAATAAAAAGCATTTTTCCTTCAGTAATAATAATTCATAGCAGCTTTTTTCTTTCTTGACTCACTGTGCAAAACTGTAAGTACATTAATAGACTTGTTTGCATGTTGTTCAAAATGCTCACAAACTCACTTTTTTTCTTGAAACAAAGTGCCGACGTGCTTTCTCACCAACGCTCTTTCACCGAGGTCGTGCTCCCATGCCAGATGCAGTCGGCCTTGCAATGTTTGCAAGTGATCGCGCACCTCTCACAGTAAGAGAGTGGGCTAATCTCCTAACTAACCGACTGTAAGCTACAATTTCATGCACCAAAACACCTGTGATTCGTTGCCGATGAAAATCGATAATTAAATTAGTTGACAACGAATTTAATTATTAATTTTCATCATTTTAATCGATTAGTTGTTGCAGCCCTACTCAACAGGTATCAACCCTCAAACATCACCTTAAATAATTAAAGCTGGGGTTGGCGATCTGATTTCGATTTTTGAAGTACTGGTTAAAATGGTCTTTATGACCCGATGGTAATCAACTCATAATGTGTTCTTAAAACAGAGCGAAAAATATCCGCTATCTACAGCAGGAGTAAAACAGGGAAAACACCAACCAATAATCTTGCCGGGATACCTTTTTTTACACCAATCAAATCCCATCGCCATTCTGCGTGCCTGCTGCACGTGCATTTTACCGGCGTGCACAGACAGTGCGTGTAGCATGTAGCATTAAGCGTGTAGGGAACAGACTCCGCTGGAGAATGCTTACCTTCCAAGTTTTGTCTTTGAAAATAAGGGAAGTCTGCTGTGAGCTGTCCCACAACCCCAACCAAGCTCCAGTATCCCTCACATTTAAGACAGATGTACAAGAAATCTAAAACAAACTCTTTATTTTTCTAAGTTTGTTCCGCTGTTTTCTCTAATCTCGCGAGAACTGCCATCCATGCTACTGCAGGTGGCAGTTCTCGCGAGACGTCTTCTTCTTCGGTGGTCCGCATCCATCATTTTGGAGCATTACCGCCCCATTCAGGCTAGTTTAGAGAGGCAGAGGAATGCTTTTATTATTATATCGTCACACGGGAGATTTACAGGAGAATACTGATACAGGAGGACGGGAGAAAAGAGGAGAAAATACGGTAGTTTTATGGTCAAAACGGGAGATTTGACAGCAATGTGGAGAATGTCAGAGGAACTACCGAAACCTCGATCAACATTGGCTGTGAGTACTAACTGACTTTACATGTTGACTTGGTGTTTTCTTCGTGCTGACTGAGACATGACTTGGTGTAGTGTGAAACAAACACGTTGTGCTGAGGGTTTGGAGTCCAGAAGACTGCTTCTGGATATAGCGGCCGCGCGCGTGCATGTGAGCGGGGGATGGGGCTAGGCGGAGCCCTGAGGAGATGCTACTTTCAAATTCATGCTAGTTTTCCAAAATCGCCTACCCCAGCTTTAAGTGAGGTGTGGCAAGTGGCTCAGTCGTATGCAGCCATCACTGAAAAAAGTTGGGACACCCCTGGATTAAACCATTAGGACAGATCCATGCATGTCTCGGAGCTTTTCCTCTGATTTAATGCTTACTGTTTTTATGATCCTGTCTGGGCACTGTGAATGAGGATTTCCTGTCAGGACTATTTGACTTAACCTGACACGCCAGATTGACAGTCCCATATATCTGCTACAGGAATATGATAAGAATCCATCTGGAAAAGAGCCGTCTGGAACTGTCTTCAGGGGCAGAACCCTCAAAAACAACAGCAGCTTGTGATTGGCCGACCGTTCGGCTTGTCATCTCATCACAGACCAGTCCATATCAAGCCATAGCGGCTATGGCTTACGGCTAACAACACTTAGATGTGA
Source organism: Scarus forsteni (assembly GCA_036419115.1). Classification (NCBI taxonomy): domain Eukaryota; kingdom Metazoa; phylum Chordata; class Actinopteri; order Labriformes; family Labridae; genus Scarus; species Scarus forsteni. Next base: position 1,241,671 of record JAZDUH010000388.1, read on the forward strand.
CATGAACCTCGTCAAAGACGACCTTTACCAAGTTTTCCCTGTAAACCTCTGAGGAGAGCATGTTTCGCGTAGTATCACTGAGTAAACATGATGACCATGGGCTAACCGACATATCCGTGAAGGATTTCCGTGTTCTCTCCCGGTTTCCCAGCAGTAACCCTCGGTCAGGAGAAGGACAGAAACATGATTTCCTGTAAGACAAGCTTTGGGTTACATTCTTTGATCCCTTTTAAGGAAAAAATGCGTCCATTCCTAAAAGAAAAGTCAGCAGTTATTGAGACAGATTCAGAAACTGCCATTGTTTTAAACATGTAAGTCACTTCCTGGTGTCATCATGTCCACAGTTCCTGCCTCTCTTCTCTGATTTTAGAATCAGGCAGGTTCAAGCACTTTAATGTTACAGGGGTGTGATTTTTTTCGTCGTTGTCCCAGTTATTTTTGATGGAAGCATTCACATCCAATGCAGGGCTCTCAAGTGCGACCATTTAAATTTGTAAGAGTGCGCCTAACTTTTTCTGTTGGTCGCACTGGTGCACCCTGCACTCCCCGGGTGAAAATAAAAAAACAAAGGTAACGGCGGTAGCAGATAATCTGCTAAAACCAGACAAAACACCGCGCCTGCAGTCTGTCTCTGTTTCTCTGCCTCTCCGTTCAACAGCAGGTCCTGCACACACACGCAGGCACACACGTACGCATGCACACACACAGCCCTCAGTAATCATCCAATCAGCTGTCAGTATGCAGAGGAGCCCAGACTCTGCGGTGTCAGGCTACAGCAGGAAGACACAGCGAAGCTCCGCTGAATCGTCTTAGGCCCTCCTCACACGAGGACGGCACCGTATTGTCTTGGCGTTGGCATCAAAACATGTATCGCTGTTTGCACATCGTTTTGTAGATAGGCTTGGCAATTTACTTGAGAACGCAAAATCCACGCCGGGACGTACCTATGGGTTCCCACGCATGCTCCCAACCCATACTGCATGCTGGGTAATGTAGTTCTTGGGTTACTACACTCGTAACATCACAGTTCTGCTCCAAGGTGTATTCCACATCAATAAGTGCTCATGCACGCATAACATGCTTCATCTCTGCGTGAGACCTTGTTGCTGTTGTTGCTGTAGCTGGTGTTGTTGGTGTTCTGTGAGCAAATGTTGGTATGAAAGTCGTAGCAATATTTATAGCTGTTATGTTATGTTGTTGGTTGTTAAAATATGGATATTGATTTCATTTTTCAGCACAGTATAGCACCTTAAACATTAGCTTTTATTATCCTGAAAAATTTTATTTAACTTGAGATGTTTGAGTTTGAAATATTATATTTCAGTTCAGTAAAACACTTTAACTCTATCATGCCAATTGTACCATATTTGATACATGCTTTTATAATACCTCTATCTACACAATTTGATCATCAAATGACCAAAAAAATCTGAATAAAATCAGATAAATGATAAAAATGTCCTCAAATGGATTATCAGTTGCCACAAACACCTAATGTATCAAATGAGATACGAAAAATCTATATGTAGAATTTTATGGATTTTCAGATTTTTGTAGGATTTTACCAGAAAGTGAAATAAAAATTTAATCTCCAATAAATATAATTTTCTGGCTATCATCTACGGTCGTGGACCTTAAAGGGTTAAGAACAAGCACTTTTATTTGAAGATGTTTTATTCTGCTTTATGTTTTAGTTTAAAGTTGTAAATTTCATTCAGTGAAGCACTTTAAACGCTCTGTTTTACATTAAATGTATAATTTTGCTTCAAATAAAGACAAGTATTTCTTTATATCTTCGTCTTATTTAAAAAGCATTTACATTATATAAAATTTATGGAGAGTAATAAAATGGTGACCTTATGGCGTTAAAGGCGACACTGAAAAATTTGGGTGCACCTAAATTTTGTGCTGGTGCACCTTAAAAAATTTTTTAGGTGCACCGTTGCAACCAACTCAAAAAGTTAGTCAAGAGCCCTGCAATGGTAGTGCTAGTCGATTAGAGGATTACAGCCCTGCATGCAGTGCTTGTTCTGTCATGAGTGCCATCGGTGCTCCTACCACTTACAGTGTTGCTATTTTGGCCTAGAGCACTAAATTAAGAGGCTCATATTTTTAATAAGTGTTTGATAGAATAGCTGTCTTGACTCTATTATTATATTTGTTAGGAGTGAGTTTAGGGGGGCAGCTTTGACCACATGGAAAGCCACTTAATGTTGACCACACAGTTGTAGCGCCACTTGACAAACTGCAAGATACTCATTATTTGACATATATGCTACTTAATTGAACAAACACAACACATGTACATGTTATTCATGTACAGCTTTTTCAGAAAAGGAAAAAAACATACTTCATATTGTCGAGGGAGATTTAGTCTTTTTCTCTCTGTTGTCAAACTTTTTATGTTTAAAATTAACTTATTGGCTGCCCTGCGGTAAAAGGGAGGGCCGTTTGTGGCCCCTAGGCTGCATTTTTCCTATCCCTGATTTAGTTGATTGCATAAATTTTCAAAAATGTATTTTGTTGAATCAGTCATGTTGTGGTTATTAGATCAGAAAACAATTTTAAGACAAAGCAAAATCATTTTCAGAATTTTATAAAGCTGTGGCAACTTCTGAATGTAATATGATTTATTAAATCTTTTAAAAGTTTATTTTAAAATCTCAAAGCAAGCTTGATTAATGATTGTGATCTCAGTATTAATAAAGATAGTCTGACTATAATTTCTTTCATGCTTGAACTGCTGCTGTCATGCTGCTCTGTGGTCTTCTGGTTCTCAGCCACTTCATTCAGTAATGGCTGTGGAAGTCTTTGTGTAATGTGTTTGTGCTGTCCAGACACAATCTACTTCTACTTTGTTCCTCTGTCTTCTCATTTTTATGCCACGTTTTTATCTTATCAACATGCTCAACCGACATGTTCTTGGTTCTTGTCGGGTTCTATTTCAAGTTTTCCTGCTGAGAAGCACTTTGGCTCAAACTCTATTCAAAATGGTCTATTAATAAAATTAGTTGATTGATTGAGCCCTTTCAAGTCACTCATAATCAGGCAGTTAAACACAAGGTATGACAGTAAGTAACAGGAAGAAAAGAATGGCTGTGGATCAATTCTGTTTTCAGCAACATAAAACTGAAAGTCTTTTTTTCCCTTTGACTTCAGATGGTGAAGCCGCATTCAGAGACTCAGACGACGACCAAAGAGACGACCTGCCTCCCTCAGCCCAATCCTCAAAACCATCAGAAGATCACCAAGTAAACAACGGGATCCAGAAACCACCTCAGACTTCCTCTGGAGCTTCTGCATCGACAGCCACACTCCCAGGGCTGCCCTCACAGAACTCGAGAGATAACCTTCTCCATAACGCAGCGCTGAGCCTCCAGGAGCAGCACGCCACTAACATCCTACTGGAGACCGTGTCCCGCTCCCTGGAGCTGCTGTCAGAGTCGGTGCAGCAGCTGGCAGAGACGCAGCAGGAGTTTGTGCGGGAGTCGCTGCAGCTCCAGAGGGAGACAGTGCAGGTTCTCAGAGACTTCACAGGAGGAGCCATCGCCCTTATGCATGACAAACTGAACGGACGGCCGGCGTTATAGCAACCAAGAGTCTCACAGAGATATTAAGCTGCATCACAGACTACGTTCATGGCCTTCAGGTCCTGAAGCATTCACCTTCCCCTGGACTCCTCTGCTGGTTACTGTACGTTTTGAAAGTCCTCCACAGATTCTGTTTTACTTGAGACAGTTATTTTTTGTTCTACTGGAGTCTGTCTGTGGAGCTGCACGAGAACAGACTGAGAAGATAAGTTAGTCAAAGGAGGATCACAGTGTTTTTTTACTACTGAGAGTGAGACTTCCACCACTTCTGTTTTAAAATATTTTAGTTTAAAGCCTTGTGGCTCTCTACTCATTGTCCTGTAAACCAGTCCTTTAGTCTGAAGGTGATTCAAAGCCATGCTTGTGTCCTTGTATCAGTTGTAGCTGCAGACGTTGTCTGGAGAGTATCACATGTACTGTAATGGCGAGTGGATTCAGCACCTGACCGATAGATGGTCTCCATGTGTGAAAGTTTAGACATGTTAGATTCCCTGAAACACCTGTACCTGAAAACTTTGTGATTGTCTCATCATGTTTTTTTAAATGACAGACTTGAAAGCTTGAATATGACACGCTGAGTCAGTTCTTTGAAATAAGAAATAAACCCATCATGACAGGACAGAACTGAGACGCTCAAGTGGACTCTTTAAAAATGCTGGTAACTGAAAGGTTACTTACACCGCAGAGGTCAAATAGAAGGACTGGGGGTCCTTGAGGCAGTGTCATGTGTACCTCTTACCTCTTTAATGATGGTGTGGGGGCAAAGCCTTTTTGATGAAATTTGTGGTCACATTTACCCTTGACCTTTGAGACGCGGTGACATTTGTGGAAAGTGAATACAATTAAGATTGAGGTGTGAACATGTGGCTGACAGCCAAAATCTAAAGTTAATCCTTGACCCAGAGTGGACACTCACAGGTATTTTATTAAAGTTTAGAAGAAGAAATCTTTATTCGTCTCGCATAAGGGAAATATGCAGTGTTACAAGCAGCATAGGGGACAGCAATGATAAGCAACAAAATAGAGCGTTAAAGAGCAGTATGTACATTATTATAAATATATAAAAAAACTAAAAATTTAAAAACAAAACAAAAACATCATAAGATTTATTTACACATTTGCGTTTTCTATGGTCTGCTGAGCAGTGCTGGTTGTACAGTCTAACAGCAGCAGGCAGGTAGGACCTGTGGTAATGCTCCTTCACACACTTCGGTCACTGAAGGAGCTGCACAGGGCTGTCAGAGTGTCCTGCAGGAGGTGGGAGTCCCTCTCCAGCGTGGATGCTAGCTTCACCAGCATCCTCCTCTCTCCCACCACCTGTACCGAGTCCAGGGGGCACCCCAAGCGGGAGCTGGCCTTCCTGATCAATCTGTCCAGTCTGTTTCTGTCCACAGCTGAGACGCTGCTGCCCCAGCAGACCACTCTGATGCCACCACAGAGTCAACAAAGGTCTTCAGAAGAGCTCCCTGCACTCCAAAGGACCTCAGTCTCCTCAGCAGGTGGAGTCTGCAGAACGGCTACAGAAGTCCACCACCAGCTCCTTGGTCTTCCAAGCGTTGATCTGGAGGTGGTTCCGCTAGCACCAGTCCACAAAGTCCTGGGCCAGTCCTCTGTACTCGGCCGACGATGGCAGAGTCATCAGAGAACTTTTGCAGGTGGCAGCTGTCTGACCTGAACATGAGGTCTGCAGTATACAGGCTGAAGAGGAACAGGGCCAGAACCGTTCCCAGTGGGGCCCCTGTACCACCATGTCAGACACACAGTCATGTACCCACATACTGCGGCCGTTTTGTGAGGTAATTCTGGATCCAGCCCAATAGGTGGTGCTCCAGCTTGTCCCTAAGAAGAGGCTGGATGGTGCTGAAAGCACTGGAGAAATCTAAAAACATGATCCTCACAGTGCTCTCAGGCTTTTCCAGGTGAGAGTGCTATTCAGGAGGAAGGATACAGCGTAAACTGTAGCGGGTCCAATAAAATACTCCAAGTTATTCTTAGTTAATGGCCATCAAAAGTCCAAATAAAACATTTATCCTAAAATTAGATCAAGAACTTGGCAGTTTTAAAGGCAATCAGCCTCAGTGTTACTGAAATATTTTTCTTAAAAGCATGGGGTAGATGTTCTTTGAACTTTTTATACTTTCAAACAAGGTTTTAACTTGATGCCTGCAAGTCCATTTTTGATTAGATGTCACATACTGGTCATAACACAATACAGATACATAGATGCTGCTTTGAACAATGATCAAACCAGATAGCACTGAGAGCATAGACCCCTGACAAACATAGCTCACATAGTGCTGTTGCATCTGTAAATAAAAGTTCCATGATAAAGTTACCATCATAACATGAGTCCTTGACCCTGAAACCCCCCACCTCGGTATCATGTTCATATTATTAATTAGTTATTGAACAAAAATGATCGTTCACTTTTTGGCGGTTATCTGGATCACCACCAAAACCGAATCATTTTTAACTGGGCCATTCCCGACATTTCCTGTAAACCTCTGCAAAACCCATTTCGTAGGTTTTGCATAATCTTGCCAACAAATAGACGGGCAAACAAACCGGGCCAAAAACATCGTTTGCAGAGGTAATAACCATAGAAGTGCTCAGAGAGAACAAACCTCCTCCAAGGCATTTCTGATGACATTTGCCCTTTATCACTATGTGAACTAATCCAACAAAATAATCTATATCCGCATTGTCTGAATCACTACCATAATCTGTTGACTTCTTTTTGCCATGAGCAACATTCACTACAAACGTCAAAATCTGTTTAACTTTTTAAGTAACTAAAAAGAAGACAAAAGCCAGCAAAAACATGACCTGTTTGGTGAAGGTTATAAAAGTGTATTACTGCACCTGAAGATGGCGGTGAAGCATGAAAAACATTTCTGTAAATCATCTTCACCAATAATACTCCTCAATGCAAAGTACACACAATCATTACCAAATCAGCTGTTACAGAAGCAGTGTGTGCTTGTAGTGATTTATGTTTTCATAGCTTTTATAAAACAATTGAATAAATAAGAATAAGCGCTCATATTTCTGTGAGTAGTAGTTTTTTTTATGTCCTTTTCACAAACACAGTGTTACTGTTACACTCAGGAGATTTGTGGTAACTTAGCGGTTCTTAGTTACTTTCTGTTGTGCCCCCTTTTAAGATCAATGTCTTGGTCTCCACCGACCAAGATGTTGATTAAAAAGGTAAAGTTAAGCATGATTCAGCTCATCCAACCATGTGAACACTAATTTCTACATTAAGCTTCATTTAGCAGTATTTATTTGTCCTTGTTATATCCTAAAATAAAATATATATTTTTTCTACTTTTTAAGTTTATTCCTCAAAAATGTTGATTGCCATTTCTTATATGCTTTTCCTCCAAACACAAAAATCCAGATGACATAGAAATGACATCAACCACGTGTGCATTAATTTGATCAAAATATCTTACCAAACTGAACTGAAGTTCCCTCTAAGTCTTCCTGTGAAGACTGTCACTTATGCTGGCCAACAACAGGAAACACCTCCTGTATTTCACACTGCTGATGGTAAAAGGAAAAGCAGGAGCATGATAAAGTCGCACAGCCTGCCCGCATCCCCCTTTTGCTCAGCACAGAGCATTTATCTTACAGGTTCAAATAGATGGGCTCTTTAAATTCGGGAGAGGCTGATTTGACTACAGCAAACAGAAGAGCGGCTGGTGCCACCACAGCCTCTCTCGTCTATCTCTACCTGCCACAGCACCCCCTGCAGGCCTGGAGCTCTTCTGTTGTTGCACTTGGTTCTGCTGTTTTTCTGCTCTTGTAGGTGTTTCTGTTATTGAACTCTATCAAGCTGCTGTATGCTGTTTGTGCTGTTTGGCCACCAAAGTAATTTTATCATAGGTACATTATGTTGTTAGGATGTATACAGGACTGTTTTCACGAGCATTAACAGGCATCCATAATTACTGACAGATAAAAGCCCGACATAGGGTTTGTGCATGCACATCAGATTTTAATGTTTTATTTGGAATAATAAAACACATCTGATGCTGCCTGCTCTTTAATTTGAAAGCTGTGTGTGTTTAAACATTGCTTGTTAACTGACTGCTATCAATGACTACAAAAATGCTGAGGGACCTGGCAGAAAGCTTTTTCTGATTGGGGAGGCAGGATGCACCCTGAATCAGTCGCCAGTCAATCGCAGGACCACATTAGAGACAAACAACCATTCACGCTCACACTTGTACCTAAGGGCAATTAAGAGTCACCAATTATCCTAATGAGCATGTTTTTGGTCTGAGGAAGGAAGCCAGAGTGCCCAGAGAACACCCACGCATGCACAGGAAGAACATACAAACTTCACACAGAAAGGCCCTGCCTAACCCGGGGATTGAACCAGGGACCTTCTTGCTGTGAGACATGTCAGTTTCATATTTATTTGTTCTCTACAGGGCTTATTATCAGAAGTGATCCAAAACAGTGAAAGATCTCATAGGTCTGTGGTAGGCTTGGAGTTGAGGGAACCAGTGCAATGCTGAATCCCTTGCTGTCCTACAAAAATTCATCATCCCAGCACCACCCTGTATCCAATGAAAATGAATACTTAATGTCCTAGACAGGTCAGGAAAATATGAGAGAATGCTTTAATAAGTTTCTGTTCCTTGTCACTTTCTCTATTCTCATGTTTGGGGTTCACTTTTTTTATAAACTACATGATAATATGTTCACTCTAACTTTATTGATATAGATGATGATTGGTCCCCTGAGCCACCGAGTACAGCTAAAATACTGTGACTAGTTTGTCACAGTTAGACAACTTGACTTACTCTGACAAATGTTTCAATCACAAGAGAAAACCCTGATAGCAGGGGATGCAACCCACCCATCACACAGCCTCTTCAGTCTGCTTCCATCATGGAGGAGAATGCAGAGTTTTCGGGCCAGGACCAGCTGACTGAAGTAGAGTTTCATCCACCAGGCTGTCAGGAAGCTCGACTCTTTGCCTGTTCTGCCCCCTCTACCCCTTCTGCGATCTGCTTACACAAACATTAGACTTTGACCCACTCACTCCCACCCTCCAGCCTCAAGGTTGCACTAGCCACTTTATGCAGCACTAGGGTACTAGTTTTGCAATACTACTTTTTGTTTCTTGGTACTCGCACTTTATGTTTTTTACTTTGATATTTTTATTCGATTTACTCTTTTGTTTTTACATTATTTATATTTAATGCAGCATCGTGGGCCCTTGAGCAACGTAATTTCAATCCTCTGTAGGTGTACATATATTGCAGTATGGACAATCAATCCACGTTGAACCTTGAACCTTGGACACCTTGAACCTGCAACTACCAAAACAACCTATGACCTCCAACTTTAGTCTCCAAAATCCTCAAAGAGCATTAAACTGTCATGATTCGGCTAGTTTTCTGTTCTATGGTTCTGTTTTGTTGTGTGTTCCTTGTTTAGACCTCTTGAATTTCCTGCTCTACTGTCATGTCCCTGTTTTTAGTTTTTAGTTTTTAGTTGTAGTTAAGTTACCCATTTTGTGTGAGTGTCTTGTCTCATGTTTCCTGTTTTATTTTGAAAGGATTGGTTTTGAGTTGTTGATCCTGTTTTAGTAGCGTTCAAACCTTTTTGTTTATCTGCTTTTTGGGTCCCCACCTTTTGTTTTTTGTTGGTTTATTGGGTTTCAAACCCTGACTAAACTTCTTCTGTTTTTTTTCATGCCTGATTGTAGAGAAGACATTTTGAAGAAACTCCTTCAAAACATTAATGGGCTTATTACTCTTACAGGAAATAAACCTGGCCCAGTGGTTTTTATCATTGGCTTCCTAAATGTGATCGAGTCATGTTCAAACAGTGAGCATCCTGGCAAAATTTAAAGAGCCACTTAAAGCACTTGAAATATCACTTTCTCAAGCAACATGAGACCCTCACTCCTCTGTAGCTCCATCCATTGCTCTAAACATGTATAATTCAGACCAGGCACAGAAGTGTGGATGTACTTTTGATAATTAGACAACAAATCGCCCAATGACTACACTCATCATTTCCTTTTGTTATTTTAGGTAAAGTCTGACTTTACAGGTTTGATATACTCTCTCCTAGATTTGTGCATCTTCACCAGTCTCACAATTTGACAAAAATCTGGTTATTAAGTTGGTGATTTAATTTGATTAAAAATCCCGACGCATCTCAGTGAAGGGTATCCTTGATTTTCCATATTGCACCAGACTGCTTTTTAGACAAAACTACAAAGCACTCAGAGAGCGCAAAATCTGATCAGTATGTTTTGTGTAATCTTGCAAGCAAACAGACAGACAGAAAAACATGGTAGCCAAACATAATCTCCTCGGTGAAGGTAGCAATATACAAGTCTTATAAATGTGAACTTTTATTAATCAAAAATTGATTTTGATCTCAACAGCAGCAAAAATGTATTTTCTTTGTAAACCAGAATAAATAATAATAAAAAATCACCCAGATATACTGTATCAGATCCTAACATTTATCAGTTTAACGTCCACCAGTGATTCCCTAAAAACAGGATAATGATCATGATGCCAGAAATTCTGTTTGTATGATTACTGAGTGTTTTGGACTATTTTTCCACTCCGCGGTACCCCTGTTGCTGTAGGTGGGAACTCTGGACACAGAGCAGGTGATTGGTTGCCAGAGTTGAAATATTTGAACCTTTCAGGCGATGCCACGCCATGAGAGCCAATAATTTGATAATGTGTGGCCCCCTAATTGACCTTAAACTTTAGTGTAAGTGCAGCCACTGCATCGTTTTTAAACACACATTTTTGCCGAGTTGTTGCGCACGCACGGTTGCCCTGGACTTGTATCTAATCTTTTCACAAGCAAAGACCACACCATCAACAGGACCAATTTGACATTTTTTTATTATGTGTAGCGGATAATAAGCAACATACTATAGCAGGTACGTGAAACGGATAACGGTTTGGGGAAACTTCTTGGGGAATCCGCTGTAGCTCCCAGGCATGATGACCGTGAAACGATTTGACAAGATATGATACAATTTGGGGAAAGAGACACAATATCATTCAATATGAGATATAATCAAGTGTTATACGGATTAATGTGATACAAGGTGATATAATGAATGTAAGATATGATACGATTTGATAATATACCACACAGTTTATGTGGAACAGTATGACGCATTATGAGGATGAGATATGATATGGTTAAATGGGATATATGTTATTATATGGAGCAGCATAAGATATGAATCAATGTAATATGTAATTTGATGAGCTATGATATGAAATTACGTGGAGTAATAGCGTTATATAGAACAATGGGATATTGTATGATACGATTAAACCAATGAAAGATATGATACCACTTAAAAGAATGATATGATTTAAATCGAAGTAATATGATTGATGAATAATGATTCAATAAAACGTGGAGCAATATAGTCTGATTCAATATGACTTAGAGTTATACAGAACAGTGTGATACGATGAAACAATGTAAGATGTACGAATAATAAGATACGTTGCCACTATAAGAGAGATATGATGCAATCATTTGATATGATTTGATTGGCCACAATATGATATGATTTAGTGTCATATAGAACTATGTAATACAATGAAACAGTAAAAGGCTGATTGATAAGAAATTATGCCATTTGTGAGGAATGACATGATGCAGATCTCTGCAGAGCCCTGGTCCTGATGATATATCTAGTTTTATGCTTAGACACTGTACAAACCAGCTGTCTTTTATTCTTCACCACATCTTTAAGTGTTCCTTAGAGCAGCAAAAGGTTCCAGCGTTGTGGAAAAAATCCACTATTGTGCCTGTGGCAAAATGTAGATCCCCGAAAGGCCTGAATGATTTTAGACCTGTGGCTCTGACCTCTTGCATTATGAAGGTCTTTGAAAGGCTGGTTAAGAAGGAGTTGATCATGGTAGAAGAGAACTCCCTAGATCCTTTTCAGTTTGCTTATAGGAGCAAAAGAGGGGTGTACGAAGCTATTTTAACTATTTTTAACCTGCTTTTTAAACATCTTGAAGGTCCAGGTACACATGCAGAGATATTGTTTTTAGATTTTTCATCTGCTTTTAATACAATCCAGCCCCATAATTTAGCGGATAAAACATTGTCTCATTTTAACCCGTGTTCTGGCCTAGTTGGGTGGATTTTAGATTTTCTTTATGGGCAGATCCCAGCTTGTCAGGGTCAGTGGCTCGGTGTATGACCTGCTGTTCTTCACCACTGGTTCCCCTCAGGGGTGTGTCCTCTCTTCGATCCTGTACATCCTGCACACCAACGACTGCAGAAGTTCCCATCCAGGAAGGCACATTCTGAAGTTTGCAGATGATACAGTGATTATCAGTTTGCTAAAGGGGGAGGACACAGCCCCGGGACCAGTGGTGGATGATTTTATTGACTGGTACGATGACCCCTTTCTAAAATTAAATATTTCCAAAACAAAGGACATGCATATTGATTTTAGAAAGAAGTCAGTCACCCCCTCTTTTAACAATTAAAGACGAAACTGTGGAGAGAACTGAAAACCATAGGTACCTGGGTGCCGTCATAGACAACAGGCTGACATTCAGTGCCAACACAGACACAGTCTTAAAAAAAGGTCAACAATGGCTTCACTTCCTCTGAAAACTCCACAGATTCGGAGCCCATCACCCTGTCTCCTGGAGTGAACAGCTACCTTGGATCGAGTACGCCCACAACTCCCTCTCCTGTTCGGCTATGGGTATGTCACCATTCATGGCTTGATATGGCTTCCAGCCCCCCCTTTTCCCTGAACAGGTGGAGGTTCCCTTGGTCGGAGACCATCTGCGCCGTATTAAGGAGGTCTGGAGGAACGTGAAGTCTGCACTCACCAGCTCCTCCAGCCGCAACATGCGTTTTGCTGACCTTCATCGCTCTCCAGCTCCTGAGAACAGGTCGGGCCAGATGGTATGGTTGTCTTCCAAAGAGCTCCCCCTGCAGGTCGAGTCACGCAAGTTGGCTCCCCGTTTCATTGGTCCTTTCCCTGTGGATAAGGTTATCAATGACTCAGCGGTTAGACTAAAACTCCCTGCCTCCCTTAAGATACATCCAACCTTCCATGTGTCCCTCCTCAAGCCTGTGGTCACCAATGAACCCAACATTACTTACTTAGGAGTTATTCCTTGACACTTACAGTGAATTCACATTTTTTGAATAAAGTCAGTGACCAGCCAATAAACTGTATTAACCAATCTCATTATTATCATAAAATGAAATACAGCTAGTCATATTATTTCATATAAATCATCATAAGAAATTGTAATTTCTTTTTGAATTATGCATGCCACATTATAAGCATGTATTTAATGCATTGTAAACACCGGCATTTTAATGATCAATCAATCAATCTTTATTTGTATAGCGCCAATTCATAACAAGTGTTATCTCAAGACACTTTACAATAGAGCATAAAGCTCTTCATTTTATGGATACACATATATGCATAGATACATATATACATATAAAAATACACATATACATATATATACACATATATACATCCAACACCCAACATGAATCCATATAACCAATCATGAATCTCTCCATCATGGCGGCAAGAAAAAACCTGTTAAGCAGCAGGAAATCTTGAATGTGGATCCCAGTCTCATGATGAACAGCAAATCCACACGATGCTGTGTTGGGTATGAGGGCGAAGGAAGGGAGGTAAGAGGAGACAAGTGGACTAGAATAAGAACTACAGTTAGGGACAGATCCATGAACCATAGACCTGTCGTCTGATTTATTAGAGGTTAGCCTCTTGAGATGCTACATCTCATTTTCAGGAGGGTCCTCATGTCTGAATGGTTGTGGTGATCAATTTATAGAAGTATAATCAATTATGTTTTTACTGAAAATAAGAATTTATGGTAGTGATGAACTCATAGGTGCCCAGGCCACGAGTGCTTCCCTACCATATTTATCTCCGTTAAGTATAAATGTATTAAAGGCCTCTTGAGATGTGACATCCCATTTTCAAGAGGGACCCCACGACTATATGGTGCTGAATATAGATACTATAGATGTATCAACCATGGATATGGAGATCATGCTAATATCTACATTAACAGCTATAATGATAATGGGAATGAAATGTTCCTAATGAAATGGCCAAATATGTGTCATGTTTGTGATTGTAGTAATTGAGGCTTCGTGACTCCACAGCAGCAGGCAGTCTCCACCAAGGATCCCAGGCCACCTACAAGACAAGAGCCAGAGACGAGTACAGGAGCAAACAAAAGGGGCAAAGACAGATATGGAGAGAGAGTGTGAGAGAGAGATAGGGCTCAATGTGCCAGATCCCCCCCGGCAGTCTAAGCCTATTGCATCTTAACTATGAGTCTTATTTATGGAATAATTTATGGACTATAAGCTGGTCCCTAACTGAAAGCTTTATCAAAGAGGAATGTTTTAAGTCTAGCCTTAAAGGTAGAGAGGGAGTCTGCCTCCCGAACTGTGGTCGGTAAATTGTTCCAGAGACAAGGAGCCTGGTAACTGAAGGCTCTACCTCCCATACTACTTCTGGAGACTGTTGGTACTATGAGCAGGCCAGCATTTTGGGAGCGTAATGTTCTAGAGGGGTTGTACGGCACTACAAGCTCTTTAAGATAAGCTGGTGCCTGTCCACTGAGAGCTTTATAGGTGAGGAGAAGAATTTTGAATTCTATTCTATATTTAATGGGAAGCCAATGCAGAGAAGCTAAAACAGGAGTAATGTGGTCTTTTCTCCTAGTTCTAGTCAGTACATGTGCTGCAGCATTTTGGACCAGCTGAAGCGTCTGGGACAGGATAGGCCTGATTTTAGCGATGTTACGAAGATGAAAAAAGGCTGTTTTTGAAATTTGCTTTATGTGGGAGTTAAAGGATTAATCCCGATCAAATAAAACCCCAAGATTTCTAACAGTTGTGCTTGCTGCCATGCTAAGGCCATCTTTGGCAGATAAATCATTAGAAAGGGTTTCTCTAAGGTGTCGAGGGCCCAGCACAATAATCTCTGTCTTGCCTGAGTAAAGTTGAAGAAAATTTCTGGCCATCCAAGATCTGATGTCCTATAAACATGTGTCCAGTTTAGATAATTGGTTTGTCTCACCTGGCTTCAGTGATACATAAAGCTGTGTGTCATCAGCGTAGCAGTGAAAATTAACAGAGTATTTCCATATGATATCACCAAGGGGAAGCATATATATAGAGCAGAGAACTGGACCTAGCACCGAACCTTGAGGAACCCCGTAACTTACTTTAGTGTACACAGAGGATTTGTTGTTCACGTGTACAAACTGGTATCTATCAGGTAAGTAGGACTTAAACCAATTTAGGGCAGTGCCTGTAATCCCAAGTAACATCTCTAATCTCTGTATAAGAACATCATGATCAATGGTGTCAAAAGCAGTACTAAGATCTAACAAAACAAGCACAGAGAGAAGTCCTTCATCTGAAGCTGCAAGTAGATCATTGGTTACTTTAACTAGAGCAGTCTCTGTGCTGTGATGAGCTCTAAATCCTGACTGAAAGTCCTCAAGCAGGCTGTTGTCTTGAAGGAAGTCACCTAGCTAATCAGCCACTACTTTCTGGAGGATCTTTGAAGCAAATGGAAGGTTAGAAATAGGCCTGTAGTTAGCTAATATTCCCGAATCGAGGTTAGGTTTTTTAAGGGGAGGTTTGATTACTGCTGTCTTAAAAGACTGTGGCACATAGCCTGTTGATAGAGATATATTTATTGTCTCCAGCCAGGATGGACAAACTAGGGGAAAGACCTCCTTGAACAGCTTACGGGTGCATCTAAAAAAATTAGAATATCATGAAAAAGTTCAATATTTTTCATCACTCATTTCAGAATGTGAAACCCATATATTATACAGATTCATTACAGATAGAGTGTAACATTTCAAACATTTATTGCTTGAAATGTTGGTAATTCTGAAATGAGTGATAAAATAAAAATAAATAAAAATAAAAATATTGAACTTTTTCATGATATTCTAATTTTTTAAAAATGTACCTGTAGTTGGGATGTGGTTGAACAGGTAGGGGCATCTGAGGGGGCCCATACACATCCTCAGGCTGTACACAGGCATTGGGTATGTACATTTTAGGGGAGGGGAAACTTGCAGGAGACAGGTGTATGGCTTTCCATATTTTACCACCAGAAAAATTGTAGGTTGCAGGGCCTTTCTGAGCAACAACCCTGAGGGGCTGTGTGAGCTTGGAATGTCCTTTCTTTATCATTCCTGGTTTCCTAATCCAAACATAGGAACCACATGGGAACTTTGGAGACTGCGCACCCCAACGTTCATCCACAAAGTGCTTTACTTTGTCTTGTTTCAGGACAAGGACTCGGGGCATTACCACAAGGTGAGTACCTCTAATCAAAACATCATCAATTTCAGCCAGCTCAGTCTGTACACAATAGAATGGCAGAAGGGCAGGATCAAGGCCTTTCACTGCACAGGGCCAACCATTTCTCAGATACAACACGACCTGCTGCAGCACTGGGCAATCTTAGTAGGCAGTATGTAGCTGCTCTGTAGTAACAGCTATGACATTATCATGACCTGGCTTGTGTTCAGCTGTGTAGTTAAAACCCACAAGGCAAGCAGACCATCTTGAAATCCTCATACCTGCTCTTCCAAAGCCTTTGGTGAACAGCAGGGCTGTAAGTGGGCTATGGTCTATGTGCAGGGTGAAGTGCCATCCCCACAGGTATGTGTGCCAACATTCAGCTGCTTACACACAAGCAAGAGCCTCTTTTCTATGACAGTATTTCCTCTCACAGTCAGTAAGGGACCTGGATGCGAATGCAACAGTCTTTTTAGTGTCTCCGTGAAGCTGAGTGAGCACTGCACCTATGCCATAATCACAGGCATCTATAGTGACAAGAGTAGGGAGAGCAGGGTCGAACAGTATAAGCACTGGACTTGTAGCAATCAGTTCTTTAATGCGAGAAAAAGACTCTTGTGTAGCATCAGTCCATTTATATTCCGCATTTTTCCTAAGCAGAACACGAAGAGGTTCCACCACAGAGGTGTAGCAGGGAATATACTTTGAATACTACCCCATGAGTCCCAGGAAAGACTGTCGGGATGCGGCATCTTGAGGGGAAGGAGCTTCTGTGATAGCAGTGAGATGGTCTAGGTTAGGACGAATGCCTGAAGCAACATGGTCCAAAAATGAAAGTTCATTTTTTTTTACAGGTACTTTTCCACATGTTATTTCAGTCCACTGTCATTCAGTCTGCACAGTACAGCTTTGAGTCTTGTCTCATGCAGCATAGGTGTGTCAGCATACACTGTAATTTCATCCAAGTAACACTGTACATCCTTCAAACCTACAAAAATCTGTGACATTATCCTCTGGAATACATTTGGTGCTGATATAAGACTGAAGGGAACCTTAGTGAACCTAAAAAGTCCATCATGAGTGATAAAACCAGTAAGATCTCAGCTCTCAGGGTGCAGAGGGACCTGATGATATGCATTTTGTAGGTCAAGAGAGAATGATATCTGTGCACCTTGTAACTCATTACACACCTCCTCAATATGTGGCAGTGGATGGCTATCAACAACCACAGCCTTGTCGGGTTCACAAAGATCTGGACATATTCTGAGTCGACCCGACTTTCGTTATACCACTACTATGGGTGAAACCCATTTTGAAGAGTTGATGAGTTCAATGACACCATTCTTTTACAGTCTCTAACTCCTGGGACACTGCATCACATACAGCGAAAGGCAGCTTTTGCTGCATGGGCTGAATTTAAGGTCTCGCAGTGACTTTGTTGACAAATCCAGTAACTGTTCCAATATCTGAGGTGTCAGTATCAGTACATGTGTACTGTACAGGGACTGCAGGGGATGTGTTAGTATTGTCATGACCATCTCTGATCTCAAGTTACAGGGCAGGGAGATCCATGCCTAAAATAGGCGTACCTGCTGGAACAATATGAATGTACTTGGACGTAAATGTTGACATATATTTCACCAACAGTTCCAAACAGCCTAACACTGGTATGGGCTTATTTGTGTACGTGACCAAAGTTGTTCTAGACTTTAGGAGAGGGATATGGCCGAAGTGACCCTGTACATGTGTTGTGGAAGAATAGAAACACCAGACCCTGTATCCACCAGTTTGAAACTTCTCCCACACTGCATGAAGTTGTCCTACTTCGATACACTCTGGCAAAATGCCCAATATTATTACAGTGTCTGCATGTGATTGAATTAGCTGGGCACTTGGGGTGGCTTGCAATGTGTGTGGAAGAACCACATCTTCAAGTCTTACCAGCAGTCATAGAGCCTTTCAAGACAGCAGTCTTAGAAGGTGGTCTGGAATCAGAGGAGTGTTTTTTCTGCCTGTGCTCCCTGCCACAAAAAGCAGACTTGTGCACCATACCAACAACAGCCTCGGTTGCCTCAGCAACTGCATGTTTAATCTGAGCATAAAATGTCAACGTTTTTTCCAGTGTCAGATTATCTTCAAGCAGCAAGTGCTCTCTGATCCGTGCACTGGACATCATCCCCACAATTTGGTCTCTTATCATGTCATCAAATAATGTCCCAAACTCACATGTGACGATTTGCTCCCGTAAAGCAGCCATGCACTGAGCTGTGGACTCACCAGCATGCTGCTCTCTGGCAAAACTTGTTTCTCTCTGTGACGACTTTCAGTTTTGGCACAAAAAAAAGTCTTTTAAGCATTTAGTGCATCGCCTTAGGAATCACCAGTTGCTGGTTGCGTGTAGAAGATCCACTGAGCATCTCTGCCGATAGTACGTATGAGCAGAGCACGCTTCCTCTTGTCCTCCACTTTATTGGCCAGTGCAAGCACGTAGTTATCAAACATGCAAATCTATGCTTCGAAAGGCACCGCAGGCTCACCTGGGCTTTGTAAAAATGCCAGAGGTGGCGAAATCCCAAGCAGAACCATCCTCACCACCAATACATTGTGTTGTGATGATTAAATAAAACTAGCAGGCCAGCTTAGGCTGCGTTTACAAGGCGCCGAAAACGGTCAAATCTGATAAGTTATCATTGCATTTTGGCCTTGCGTTTACACTGAAACGCATTGAAAACGGTAACTTTTGAAAATGGGCTCCAGGGTGGAAAGTTTCCAAAGTGCTCTCCATACACCTCCGTGTAAACCCGCATCGGAGCGTTTCAGGGTGAAACACTGACGTCATGCATATTTGTCTTTTAGATGAAGGCTGCGCGCATACCAGGAACAACAACAGCTTCAGTCGTCTGCTGAGTAGCGTGTGAGCCTCTTACCGTGCTCGGTTTGTTATCAAAACTATCCATATATATATATGTATATATATATATATATATATATATATATATATATATATATATATATATATATATATGTGTGTGTGTGTGTGTGTGTAGTACGGTAGTTTTATGGCCAAACTACCGTATTATAAAAAAATTAACTGAAACGAGACATCAGAAAACTTTAAAGGGATACGCCAACTTTACATTTGCAGGCAATGTGCATTTAAATTTGGCTCACAAATTAACTGCTCACTCATACCTGTAAAAGGAGTTTTCATCGTTCACTTAAAAGAGCTGTTCAAAGGATCTGACTTGTTTGCAAACGTCGCATGCCAACCACACTAGAAGTAGTTCAACAGAACAAAGCCTCTGTTTAGGAGCAGAAGAAGATAACGTAACATAAAGGGGTAAAAAAAAAAATAGTCACAACAAGCACAGAGGACCATTTAGAGTTTCTGAAAAGTTTCTCTGAAGACTGTAGGCAGAGGCAGGCTTATGTTACCCATTTACTCCCTGTGTTTGAGTTAAGCTTACTAGCAGTGGGTGAGCTTTGTCTGTCTTTTCCCTGATACTGCACACACAGTCAAAAGAACGGTGTTGATCTGTTTGTCATGGACTCGGGAGTGAGGCAAAACACGAAAACAAAAATAACATGTCCTCAGACCACTACTTCGAACGACTGGCCAGGGAAACAAATCACTGCCTTAAACCTTCTCAGTCATCAGGCTGTTGAACATGATAGAAGTCACTTTGAATGACAAATCTCTGTTTTATTTATTCTGATCCTGTTCCTGTGTCCATTTTGATGTACTTCTTTTGTGGTTGGACTTTCTCACATTCTCTGAATTTAGACTTTATGAATAAAAAAAAAACAAACAAAAAAAGCCATACAGGTCATCATTGATGATGATTATAATACTCATGTAATGTAATTTGATAAATTTTATTAATATAAAATAATGTAACTAAGGTTCAGAGCATAATCAAAGTCACTTACAGATGCTGACTAAAATCTCTTAACTTTGGAGATTATTAATTTCAGAGGTGTGTGTTTAATGTACATTTCTTCTTGAAAAAGGCATTATATGAAGACCTGTTTCCACTGTTAGTGTTTAACTATGAAATAATGCACATATTTGATAATCTATTTATTTTGCAAATACCATACAGGTATTTGACAGTAGTCAATGAAGTGGCTGAAAGGGCTCCCATGTGCACGTCATTACTTAAAGAGGCCACAGGGGGGCATCAGCATGCCATGAGCACCCCTGGCCCCCAGCTTCTTTGAACCTTACCATGTTTTTTCCCTGACTGTTGTGTGCTAAAATGCATGTATAGCCTTAATGCAAAACTGAATTGGCCTTTAGGATGCACAGTCATCTAAATCTAAAAAGTGTGTAAATGAGTTTGATGCACACTACAAATCAGTGCCACCGGCTTTCCTGTGATTAAAATCTTATGATCTTGTGTTCCAAGTTGCTAAGGGATGTGCACCACCATGTAGAGTTGCTTTTTGATTCCCCCTTTTCTGATCCTTTCTATTGTGAAATCAATTGATTTGTGGAGTTCAACATCTCTAGATTTTAACTGGCAGCTCCTTGAGCTGAAAATGAAGACACCTGTGGAAACCTGAACCCCAAACGATAGGTTAAGAGGAAAGCAAGATTTTCCAACCTTGATATACATCTTTAAGAACATCTTAAAAGTGGTAATTTTCTTTACAAAGCTCCTGTGTTTATAACTTTAGTATGTTAGGGCATTGGGGTTATGTATCTTCACTATAAGCTGGTCAGGTAGTCAGGGGAAACACTAACTTCTCTTAATGGAACTATAAATTAGTGATTTTGAATCAAGTAAGGAGGACGTGCCATTAGTTGTGGGTGTGAGAGGATATCTTAATGAAGCAGAGTACTCAGAGGAAGAACTCTTGCAGATGGACTCTGGTAGAAAGAGGGATGGAGAACGAAGAACTCTGAACCCATGTCCACAAACTCTTTAATGACAGTAATCCTCCGAACTGCTACCGTGTTTTGCAGTCCTGATCACTAAAGTTGTCACACAAAGCATTCTGTCACTGCTGGGAGGTGAGTCCTGATGTCCATTCTTAAAACAGGACAGATTTAGTGATTTATATCAGTTTGTTCTCCAGTGACTACCACCTGACCCCGCTGCAGCACTCTGACCTGATCTAATGAGGGGAGTTGCTGGCAGAAGGATACATAGCCCACAAAATAGTTCCAAACACAGGACTTTGTCGACAAACGTTAACACTGCAAAGAACACTGCTGTAGCGTATTATTGAGTCAAGTGTTTTCTGAGAAGTTTAAAGTGAATAAAGGTTAATAATATGACTTTTTGGGGCACCATGTACTGCCATGTACCGGCTACTTTCCCCCCGGATATCTCCCTCCAGGGAAAAAGCTTGCAAGTTCCTTTGTTGGCACTAATATTTACTAAGACCATGGGCGTCTAAGACCCCACTTAAAAAAAAACAGAGCAAAGACAAGTTTAGGAGTGGATGTAAAGACTTTAAATCAAAGGGTGTTTCACCCACATGGAACCTACGTTTTTGGGAGCCCAAAAACACACATTTTTGAGAACTGGTCTCAGAGTGAATACATTTTAAAACACTGTCCTTGCATTTCTGTGTTGACAACGAAATCAGCATTTTCAGAAACAGTGATATCAGCCCTGCATTTCCCTCAAGCCCCATGCACTAGGCCTTACAACAACAGAAACAATTGAGGGATACCGTGTCGTGTTCATGCTGCAGGGACTGCTGAGGTTGTTTTGGCTTTAACAGCAACCCCTGTGTGCAACAGGGGGACATGGATGGCAGAATTTGATTTACTTTAAGCATGTTTTGTTTATGCAAGTTCCTTTTCTTTCAGTATAGGTCTGTAGCAGCATTACAGCCCCACTTACAGGTCTGGCATAGGCACTGCAGCGTTTTCAGTGTTTTCATGTGGATTGACACATTTCTTGAAATGATGCTGTCTTAACAGAGAAGTTTTGAAGAGGAAGGACCTGTTTACACAACAGTGAAGATGAGAGAACGGTGCCTGGAGTGCCTGAATCAACAAACCTTTGAAACAGGAGTCCAAAGTGAACGTTATTAAATCGTTTTGGGATATGTCTCTGTGTAACAGGAATCAGTGTTTTCAGGAAAAATGGTGATGTGCAGCGCACGCACAGTGCTCTTTGAGATAAAAGTTGAACAAGCACCTTGGAACAACAACAATTACAGCTGCGGGGGACTACCGAGCAACACGTGTGCTGCTTACCATGCTCAGACTGTTAATGTTCACTGGAAAACTGAAGTGTGTTGTAACACTGGTTTCATTTCAAACTTCGATCATCAGCTACTGGTCTGGCATGCAAACTTCAGCGTTTTCAGTCATTCTTGTGGATCTGTGGGAAAATGTGTATTTTTTTTCATATTGTCTCAGCGTGAAAGAGGAGGTGTTAGAAAATGCAAAGGAACGCCTTTCTGGTGACAATGTTGTTGTGTAAACAGGGCCAAAACCTGAATAGCTTGCTTTGGTCTCCATGTGGACAGGACCTCAGTCTCCTGTTAGATACACGAGAGCATACATACAAACACTCACATACACTCAGAGCTGAAAGAGGCTGAGTTAACTCAGGTTGCATTGTTCTCCTTCTGCCTCAAACAGCTGCCAGGGGCTGGCCCGCGTGCTATAGCATGGAGGGGAGGAGGAGGAGGGGGCTGCAGCAGGAGTTCAACAGTCTGCTGGGGTTTCCTCCATCACCATGGGGAGGGCGCTCAGCTTTAATGTCTGTGTGGGGGGCTGGGGTCATGAAAAGGCAGCTGTATTCACGCTGTGCTGTCTTTCACCTTCATTTCTTTATGGAGCCCCTTAAACCTGAGAGTTAAGCCTCTCTGAGCGGACATTATTCATTCCAATAGCCATAAAACTTTACTTTGACCCATTCAGATTAAAAGAAGATCAGAATACTGAAAGAGATGACCGACTCCAAACACTAGCTTTTTTTATTCAAACACTTGTTTATTATGCTTTTTTCCCCCATTTAGCTAACAGAACAGTACAGAGCAGCACATAATAACAGAAATAAAACTTAGTACATGTACCATCTAATGGTTTGCAGTCACACAAAAACCACACATCCATTTTGCTATGATCCAAAGAATTACATTATCTACACTTAAATAAAGGATGATGAACTCAACCTTCATATTATTATTCTCTAGAAAAGTATAGAAAATTTTCCATATTTTCCAAAACTTGTAAAGCAACACAAGCTTTGTTTAATTAAAATTATAATCTTTTTTGCAATCTGCATTTCTTTTCTTTTTTTACACATTTACTACTGCATTTACATTTGAAAACATTATAGTAAATGTTAGGGATACAAAAAATAAACACACGCTAATTTTCAAGATCACTTTAAAATACCTTCAAAGTAGACTAGAGTTTAAGGATATTTTTTTTTATTTTAAAGGTATTTCGGAGGAAAGTGGTACTTAAAGTCAATCTTTAAACGTAAGCTTTAAAAAAGTAAATGGTAAATGAACTTGAGCTTTAATAACAATTTTCTAGCCTTTTTGACTACTCAAAGCTGCTTTACACCACAGATCACACTTACCCATTCACACCAATTTGCTCTCACATTCACTGATGGTTCTGAGTTTCCATGTTAGTTATCCATCAGTATCTCTTACACATTCACGCCCTTTAATGCCCATGCCATTCACGCCACTGACGCAGCAGTGGGAGCAACTTGGGGTTACAAGTGTCTTGCTCAAGGACACATCTCCATGTGTCGCCTGGAGCTGGGCTTGAACCTGCAACCTCCTGATCACTGACAAAGTCCACTATCCAACTGTGCCACCGACGCCCCACAAAAAGTACTATTTCACACTTTTTTAAATCTTAAATGCCAACTTTTTTTTGGCTGAAATTATATCCCAAAGCCCTCAAAAAAATTCTATGATAAGTAATTAAAGCATCTTTTGTACTCACCAGATGCTTCAAAGTGCATCCACAAACAGCTAAGCTGCCTATCAACTTGGCAAAAACTCAACGTATTTAGGCATGTGGACATGGTCAAGACAACGTGCTGAAGTTCAAACTGAATATCAGAATAGACAAGAAAGAGAATTTAAGAGACATGTTTGTTGGTCTAAGTATTACAGAAACTGCTGACTTTTCCAGCTTTTCATGCACAGCTATCCCTGGCATTTACAGAAAATGGTCCAATGAAGAGAGAATATCCAATTAACTGCAATCCTCTTTGAGACAATGCCTTTCTTATTCCAGAGGTCAAAGAAGAATGGCCAGATTAAAGGAGAAAAACAGAAACTCAAATAAACACTCTCACCCAGGACATGTAGGAGGCCATTTCTGAATGTACTACAGGTCCAGTCCTGAAGCAGTTTGACTACAGCAGAATGGACAGCTTAATTTCCATCACAGGTCAACACCTTCAAATGAAAAGGTATAATGTTGCTGGTGGTGCAGTGGTGTCATTGGGAGAGATGACCCAGCATGTGCTTCCATACCTATCCTGACCTGAGCAGCTGACAGCACCCATTGCCATTCCTGTCACCTAAGAACAGGAAACTAAGGCTATGTCGTATGGCCTTACAAAAAGAAGATAATCAAAGATTTGAAAAATGTTTACCAGTCTGATGAGTCTGGATTCCAGCTGCCAATTTCAGAGGGAAGGATGAAATTTGCGTAAACATCATAAAAGCATGGATGCATCCTGCATTGGACCAACAGTTCAGGCTGATGGTGTTTATTGGCACATTTTGGGCCTCTTCATACCAGCCGAGCATTGTTTGAATTCAACAGTCTACCTGACTATTGCCTCTGACTATGGTAAATGATAACTTGTAAATGAGCTTATGAAGCACTTTTCTAGTCTTTTTGATGACTCAAAGCAGCTTCTCATGTTCACTGTCACATTCACTCACTGCTGAACTAACACATTCATGCTCTCATTTAAATGCCACTGACAAAGAAGTGTTGGCAGCATGGAGTTAAGTGTCTCGCCGAAGGACACATTAACGTGACAACCAGAAATGGGCTCAAACTCTCAAACTCTTAAATCCTCAAACCCTGGACCCTGAGCTTGATGGATACTAAGAGCAAACAACCAAACTGAGTCACATTTGCTCCAATTCTATTTCAATTTGAGTCCATTTTTATTTTTCATACATATTTTTTTTTATTCTTTTGAATAAAAATATGATGTGGCAAAAAAAAAAAAAAATGTCTTAACCGACAAATTACCCTCATAACTTATTCAGCTCGAGTTAAACTTTGGTCAGTGGGATGGAGAGGGTAAAATATCAATGCGAGACTAACAGACAGAGGAAATAAATCTGCACAGAATGTCAAGGAAAATATATTTTTTTAAAAAACAGAGAAAAGGATGACATCAATGGAAGCAATAATGACAGACAGCCACTTAAATTTCCCACTTCCTTTTGCAGAGTGTTGGCTGGTTGGTGACAGGTAAGTGTTGGCACCGGCCCACCCTTGTGGCTGTACTGAAATCCCCCAAATAATGTGATAAACATGTAACTCCTACCACTTGTGCCTCAAAGGATCTGTGAATGACAAAAAAGGTAAGCACAGAATTTGACCCAATTAACAGGAAACTTACAAAAAAAAAGAAAAAGCTTATTTTCATTATGCCCTAAAGTTACAGGACTCAGCAGATAACAGTTAATGTTGACAGATTAATGCAGCCATGTAATCAGCTCCTTGCTTTACACTCAGTACTATAGTGTATGTGCTTTAGCTTATTACAACAAGAAAAGTCTAATCTAACAGGTATAAACTGTAAATCTTGCTCTCTGATAGTCTCACAGCTACTCTAATTACAGCAAAGACTGAAGTGTTATTATTTGATTTATAGTAATATTACTATTCAAATTCTAGTAAGAAAGGCACCATCTTGTGACGACATCTGCAAATGCATGAAATGGGATTTTTTTTTTTTTTTTAAATTTAGACACAACTTTAGAGAGTTGTTGGGGACTCCCAGTGGCTGGAAGTAGGCTAGTAACTGACTGTATCTTTGCTTACCTTTGGCTGGAAGTGGAAAAGTGGCTGCATCTTTAAGTTCATGTTATTTCCTTAAAGCAGAAAACATATAATTCAAATAAACATTTCAATCTTGTGGCTGTTTAAATGGCGAGTAGCACACTGTTTGACCCTCTGTGTCACCATGAAAACCCAACAGTCTGCCTGAGTGTTGACGACCATGTCCATCCCTCAGTGTATCCATCTTCTGATGACTTCGTCCAGCCACAACGCTCAGATCATCTCAAACTGGATTATTGAACATGACAATGAGTTCAATGTACTCTAGTGGGCTCCACAGTCACCTGCCAGGTTTTATGTTCGCAAGAGTGAAATGAATGCAGCCTATTTGATCTCAACTTATGCAAACACTGAGATCCTGTCAGCAGGTTTAAACAGTTTTCCTTTTTTTGTTAAAAAAAAAAATCTATATATGGGTGTCCAGAAGATCTATTTGTGAACCTGGTATCAGTATCGTTTGATCCTGCTTGTTTTCCAGTATGTTGTAAATCATTACAATCACAACACATCATTTTTCCTTCAATACAGAAAACCATGTACACAGCATCTCCACTGTAGAGTGCTCCCTTTTCTCTTCACAGTTTCTACTTTATATTTCTCGTGTTATTAATCATGTTTGTAACTCTAACATCCAAACTCTTCCCCAGGGATAAATGAAGCACTTTTATTTCTCCAGTCTAATCCTATCGCCATACTCATATTTGAGCAGAAATGGCTGACATCTGGCGTAAAAAAGACTCGGATTCAGAGTGGCAGAAGAAAAAAAAGAAAAATCTATCCATCGATCGGTCCCTTGTTGAGCCTATATGTAAGTTTCCTCCCCTTTCCATAGCTCCAGTTGACCCCTGTGACCTTTTCCTTTTCTTCAGTTTGAACCCCCACCTGTTCTCATTCCCCTGCTCCCCCTCGGCTCTCCTTTTTATCCTCCATCTGCCACTGGAGCCATCCGGGGACAGTTTGTGGAGGAGGAAAGGTACAGCAACTGATTTAGGGCTAAGGGTTTTAGGGATTAAATTTCTAATATTCCCACTTTTGGGCCCCAACAAAAGAGTCATTTAGCATGAGCAGCTCAGTCAAAACATCGTCTATGTTGTTTCACTGAGGATTTGTGATCAGAGCACTGACTCAATGTCACATTTTGTTTGCTCCATATGCTCAGGAGATAATCTGATTGTGTCTCTGACAGTCTGTGTACAGAATGTTTGTAAAGTCATTTTTCTGTGGTTGTCTTCAATGAGGCCCTCGCTGGAGATAAATGGTCGAGAGAAGGAGGAGACAATACAAAGATAATAAAAATCACTCAGCTGCTGAGGGCTCGGTTCTGCACCTCGCAGGGCTGTACAGACAAAGAACATTGAACACAAGCATACACAAGATCTAATACACATCAGGCTTTGGGGCGGTATCATCTTATCACACGTTAAGATCAGATAAATATAATGGCTAGTCAAAAGTAAGACTTAGGGCAGAAGTTCCACCAAGTTCAGTAAAACCACAGGACCACAGGATGTGAAACAGAGAAAGTTGCCCCCACAGCCCTCTCCAACTAAAACTGCACTTTTAAACATGCTTGAATTGATCAGCCTCATCATATGTTTGAATATCATGTTTGCATTAACTCATAAATAATTATAACAGTTGTTTGTTTTTTGCCAACAAAATGCTATTACAGACAGGGTGTGGCAGTTCAGTGGAATTATGGCACATGATTTCAGGACTCTGTCATAATGCTACTGTTTAACTATAATATACAGACACCTTCTTATCAATTTTGATGCTATTTTTACTGATAAGGCAGAATCTATTAGCCACATCTGATTTAAAAATATATCATTCATTTGTCATTGATCAGGTCACTTTCTGCTGTCATCTCATCTGAGCTCCGACCTCTTCCTGCTCTGATCAGGCTGTCACATTTTGGCAGCACACATTTTTATAGATTGAAGATTGGTGAGATGGATCTGCCTGATTACGGACATTGAATCAGGCAGATCCAGCTGCTATTCAAGTTTACCAATACAATGTCATTCACAGTTCTGGTATAAAGTTGAAGTATATTTGTTTATCATTAGATAACTTTTGTCTTTTTATAGCATTTAATTAGTAAACTGTGATTATTACTTATGAACTTTTTTATAAATAATCAGAAAACATTATGAAGCATTTGGAATTACATCTGGAAAACTGCAAATATGAGCAAAACATTTGTACTTAGAGACTGAGAAACCCTCGTTGTTTTAATGTGTAAAAAATAGTTTAGATTGGAAGTAATTTTATGTTGAGTTCATTACATTTTGCTGCATTATTAGCATTGAATATGAGCATTTAAGACAACCACTGCCTTGCAAAGAAGATAAGGGTAAAGATGACAGACTGGCCAAGCATGTCTTCATGATGTTGTCATGGGAGAGTAGAAAAGGATTCCAGTGGCAACCTGTGAAGCTCTGGTAAATTCCATACCCAAAAGGGTTAAGACAGTGCTAAAAACAATGGTGGCCACACAAAAACATTGACATTTTGGACCCAATTTGAACACTTTAACTTAGGCTACACACTGCAGCCCTTAATGCTTAATTCTGATTTATTGCTCAAATCTGATTTTTTTTTGATTGGCTGTTCAGATTGCTTCTGTAAATGTGGCCTTTCTGCAGACTGTGATGGGAACAACATGCTTCAGAAGTGACACGCATGCTCAGTTGAACATCAGTGACAGCATGCATAGCATGGTGCCATGGGGGGGAACAAACACAGACCAAAACTGTGCTTCACAATGCTGGGGAAGTTGGTTCCCATAACGCAGCACCTGATGTCACAGCAGCTCACCTTGAGTGAGCTCTTATTAAAGTAATTAAAGGTATATTTTATTTCTTATGGACCTAAAGGTAGCCGCCCTTTTTCCCCCCAACCCTGCCGATAACAGATTGCTGCTTGAGAGAAAAACAGCTCAGAGCCATAGTGCGCTGAACAGGTGAACAAAGAGGCGAAAACTTAGTTTTGTCAATTGTTCTGATGTTTCTTAGTTTGTCTGAGAGCAGACCAGGCAGGAGCAGACTGCTCACTGACTAACACTGTCTCGTAGAAACATACAGTGGCGCGCAAATGCGCACATATGGGATGAACAGCAGTGGATCATCAGTGTCCCCACATCCTGTAAACTCTTATTTTAGCCTGATTAATACATTCAAAAAGTTGGTGCAGTGTTAATAAACAGCCTGATTAATACATTCAAAAAGTTGGTGCAGTGTTAATAGACTAAGTTTATCAGATATCATAATACAAACGCATGGTTCATTCATTGTGCATGTAATGGAGACACCAGGGGAGTGTACTTGCTTTTGTGGGATATCTATCTATCTATCTATCTATCTATCTATCTATCTATCTATCTATCTATCTATCTATCTATCTATCTATCTATCTCGAGTGAGATGTCTGATGTTTTTTCTAGGATCTGTTGGAGCCACTTCTCCAGTGTGGGGGTCACTGCCCCAAGTGCTCCGATGACCACAGGCTCGACTGTTGCCTTCACCTTCCAGGCTTTCTCCAGCTCCTTTTAAGCCCTTGGTATTTCTCTAGTTTCTCGTGTGCCTTTTTCTTGCTATTGATATCACTCAGGATGGCTACATCTTTCACAATGGCTTTCCTCTGCTGCGTATCTATGATCACAATGTCCAATTGGTAGGCCCTTACCATTTTGTCGGTCTGTATCTGGAAGTCCCACAGGATCTCGGCTCGGTCATTCTCCATGACCTTTGGAGTGTTTCACACAGGCAACGCAAAGATGAGCTCGAACAAATGATGTCTTCACTGCAGGAGAGTCCTGGGAAGTCATGGTGTAGCTGGAGCTAATGATGCTTCACGTATATATACTGTATATATACTGTATATATATATATATATATATATATATATATATATATATGGAGAGAGAGAGAGAGATCATGTAGCATCTCTCTGCTGGATGTGGGCGTGATGTCTTCTCTCTCCTCGGCTCCCTCACCACACACTTGCAGAGGAATCACCTAATCGCCGCATTACTTAACCTGCCAGCAGTCACCTTCTCATCGCTGGAAGTGTGCCTCACCTTTTTTGGGGGGGGGAGTTTTGACTTTTTGTATGCTTCCCTCTCGTTCACAGTGTCACTCCTGGAGCTTGTCCAGCCACTCTTGTAAATATTCGCCTGCACTTGGTTTATTCACTTTTTTTTGTATTTTTGTAAATAAACCTGGTTCTTTTGTCTCTGGCTTCAGCCTCTGGGTCCAGCTGTTAATTCTATGGGTCTTTATCCTGACAGTAAACTACCAGCCAGACAAGGTGGAGTCTGCAAAGCCTGAGCCCCTTCAGGAGGCTGTGATGAATCAGGGAATTCTGCTGGGGTAACATGACAGCATGCTTCGAGGTGTTGCCAGTTCTTTGGAAGAACTCTCTCGCCACGTGGTACAAATTAGCTCTCAATTAAATGACCTATCCCTTCATGTCTCAGTGGTCCCTCCTGTGAATATTCCTCCTACTTCTGCTGCTGTCCCTCTCTCTCAGAACATTGTTTCCGTAAAAGAACCTTATTTGGTGCCTCCTGAGCCGTTTTCAGGAGATTTTGGCTCTTTTGGGAGATTTATTCTCAACTGTGAATTGGTGTTTAAGATGCAGTCTTCCAGCTACTCGTCAGATGACGCTAAGGTAGCTTACATGATTAACCTTCTTCGAAAGGTTCTTTGGAAGAGCAACTAAGTGGGCTACAGCTTTGTGGGAGGGAGGCTCTGAGATTTTCTCTTCTTTTGCCTTATTTACCTCCAACTTATGCTGGACTTTTTATCATCCAGTCTGGGGTCAAGACGCTTCTAAGCAGCTATTAGTGCTATGTCAGGGGTCTCAACCAATGGCCTCTTACTCGGTTGATTTTCAGATTTTGGCTCATAAGTGTGGATGGGATAATCAATCTCTTAAAGCCAATTTTGTGAAGGGCTTGTCTAAAGAGTTGAAGGATGAATTGGCAACCACGGATGAACCTGCTGCTCTTACGTAACTTATTTCTTTGTGTATCAAGATCGATAATCATTTGAGAGACAGGACTAGAGAGAGGGCTTCAAGGTAGTGATGTGCGGATCGATACTGAAATATCGATACTTCCAATACCAGATCTCTAGGTTCTAAAATCAATCCTCAAATCAAAATATCGATCCTTTTGATACTTCAGTCATTTGAGATTATGTATGTCATTAACAGGAACAAAGTGGAAAATATTTAAACTATCGAGTTCTTGGATAAATTACATAGTTGGTGGGAACTACTTTTTCTTCCATCTGGGTAAGAGCGTAATGTGGAAGCACAGCAGCGCTCACACGCTTCTCGCTCTCGCTCAGTCACTCTCTCGCTATGGCAGAGCGTAAGCGGAGTGCTGTGTGGAGGTATTTCAGCTCCACAAACAGCCAAGTCAGAAGTTGTGGCAACACAACAAACCTTGTTAAACACCTGAGGTTATCCCACAACACAGAATATGAGGCATATGCTTTAAGTCGGACAGAAGAGGAGAGCGCAGCTTCAGGTGCTGCAGCTGGTAGGGCAAGAGTCAAGACAGACGTCTTACCCAGGTAACAATTAAAAATGTGGAACTTAAGCGGTGCTAAGCACTGTTGCTGTTAAAGTTGTTCAAATTAATATGGTTATGAAAAGTAACAAAATAAATACACACTTCAAAAAATAGCTGCATGAGTTCATCTTGGATTAATAATAGGCTATCACTGAGATAATCTCACACCCAGTATTATAAAACAGCAAGTGTTTGTATCCCCTTATTGTAGGCTATTTAGAGAGTCTACATACATAGTTAAATCTAAATATGATTAAGCATTAAATGCAGAGTAGCTCCCTCATTTGTTTTGCCCTGTGATTTTGTGTCCTTTGAAGATGAGTCCTCTGTTTTTTTCTGTTTTTCTGTTGGCTGTTGGCTTGTAGAAGAAGAAGGCTGCTGCCTCAAGTTTGAAATATATATATATGAGAAATGACTTGGATTTCTTGTATTTTTGTGAGGTTATGATTTGAAATACACTATTTTTTTTAGATTTTAGACACATTAGGTGTAATTGCACAAAGTATCGGTATCGGATCGGTATTGCCGATACCAGCATGAATTTTTCTCAGTATCGGATCGGAAATGAAATTGGTGGTATCGAACATCACTACTTCAAGATCTCATTGGACGTTTTTTTCGTCAGGACCAGGTAACAGTCAGTCACTTCCTGTTCTAGTTCAACTTCCGTCCGCTCCTCGGACTCCCCCTAGTGTCTCAGAAGAGCCCATGCAGCTGGGTAACACTCGACTGACTCCCATGGAGAGACGGCAATACCTTGAGGAACAGTCATGTCTTTACTGTGGTGGTAGGGATCATTCTCTTTTTTCCTGTCCCAGTCAACCAAAAGGGCGGACTCACCAGCAGAGAAGAGCGTAATGGTGAGTCAGTCTAGCTCTCCCCTAAGCTCTTCACCACGTGTTTTTTTTTTAAAATAAAAAACACAAACCTGTTTTTTAGTCTCTGGTTTCAGCTTCTGGGTCCAACTATTAATTCTATGGGTCTATATCCTGACAGAACAGAACTAAAAGCACAATTTCACACTAAAACCTTTAAAACCTTTTGTATCATATTTGATGCATTCTTTTATGATACCTCATCATAATCAATTTGATTAAGAAATATCTTACAATGTCTTTGAACACAATCAGATAAATTATTGTACAAAATGTACTGTGTTAAATGTTACATTTTATGAAAATTTTGAATGTGCTAGGATTTCAGTAGAAAGTGAAATAAACTTTTCAGCTCCAAAAAATTATAATTTTCTTGCTAAAGTTTGTGTGATAGCAAGACATTTCCAGGTAACTTTGCGGACAGCACATGGAAGAAGAGATAAGATTTTAGTGGTGATCCAAATCTGGATGGTATCTCTTTTTTTTTCTCTCAACAGTGTAATATTGGGCAGTTTTCCACATTTACATTTTCAAATTCAAAAGTCTGGACCAGTGTTTCCATTGCTGTTACTTTGTTTAAGTTTGGTCCTGATGGTTTCTGTCTTCACATTGAAATTTTACAAGCCGACAAATAAGTTTTCATGACAGACCAACGTCTTATCATCATCAGTTACAATGGCTGCTTGTCTCCAAACTTTATATAGATTAGCATGTGAGCATGCAAATATCTGATGTCAGCAGGCTGTAAATAAATGTGTAACTCATCTGTGTTTACATACAAGATGAATGAGAGGAATCATGCTACTGCCACAGTGATCATTTTACAGGTGCTTTATTGGAACTTCCAGCAACCGACAGAGTAATCTGATTCTTAAGTATGAGCTTTCACATCATGAAGAAGCTTTATCATTGTTGACAGGAAAGGTGGTCAAAGCTGCATTCAGTCTTGCACCTGTGGCAATACTGTGTCGGGAGAAGGGGATATAAGTGTATCCACCTCCTCTGTCATTCTCCCTGAAAACATCTGGCATTCTTGTGAGTCTTTTCAAGTTGGCTTCAAATTGAGTTATCAGACCAAACTTCAATCAGACATTTTGTCTCCCCTTTTTCCCATTTGCTTCCGCAGCTCATTTTATTTTAGAAATAGCTGGCACGTGATTAGCATGTGGAAACTTCCAGTCATGGAACAAGGGACCTTTTAAGGTAATGCTTTCACACTGGGAACAAACCTAACCATGGCACAGTATTGTCTGGACTGATACACCCTATTTAGGTCAGATCAAATTCTGACTGCTTGTGGTGAAAAAAGTTTCACACCTGCATCTTGGTGCATGTCAGACTGAAGAGTTTGAAAATAAACAAGAACCAAACTAAGTAGACGCGAAAGATGAAATGTTGTTCATGGCTAACCTGACCCACCAGATGACCTGTTCAATATACTTCTGTAGTCCATCATTAAAATACAAATCATGAGCCAGTTTGTTCGAAAAAAAAAAACTCATGCCAAAAAATGTCAGAAGTGGAGCAAAAAAATCCTTTCTATTGAGAAGTGTTTTCAGTGTCACATGTTTTTCGTTCAATAAAGTAATGCTGTTCAGATCTCATAAAACCACCACAAAAGCATCTGTTAACATCTCCTTTGTAGCTCCCACCTCTTCCTGCTTCAGTGATGCTGATTTGGATGTGAAACTGAACTGCTCACAGTTGTACTTTTGGAGCTTGGTAAGGGGGATCTGCATGATTACAGAAATTGAATCTGACAGATCTAGCTTCTGCACAAGGTTAGGTCATTGCACAAGGGTAAACTTGATTTTAATGATGATTTAAATGCAAATGTGACTACAGAAAGGTTTTGAGGTGTTGTCAACAATGGGATATAGTTTCCACTTTCTTGACAAGAACTCACTCAACAATATTGGAAAAGCTTTGGCAGAGACTTGGGAAGCATTCCTTTAATTATGCATCCAGTAACAAGGAGGAGATGAGTTTGCTGACTGCTAATTAACTTAGCTCAAATGCTGGGGGGATATGGGTTGCGCTTTAGCATGCCTCTGCCTTCAGTCATCAGATAACTCTACGGGGTCCTTTTTGCTTGTTAAATTTTTATTGACTGCATGATGATGCATGATCTTTTTTTAGACCAAGATTAACACTTTATGCAATTTTTGAATCCCATTGTTTGAGCTAAGCTATCTAGCGGTCAGGGAACCGTCCATCTCTTCTTTGTAACTGGATGCACAGTCAAAAGAATAATGTCTACTTGCTTGTCATGGACTCAGGAGTGAGGCAAGACACAAAAACAACAAAATGTTTGAGTGTTCCTTTAACATAGCAAAAAAGAAAATCTTTAAAAATTATATCTCTGCCTTCTTGTAACAGGTTAACCAATTTAA
Organism: Scarus forsteni; assembly: GCA_036419115.1. Classification (NCBI taxonomy): domain Eukaryota; kingdom Metazoa; phylum Chordata; class Actinopteri; order Labriformes; family Labridae; genus Scarus; species Scarus forsteni. Next base: position 1,276,518 of record JAZDUH010000388.1, read on the forward strand.
GATTGTAAGCTGGGGTTCATGTCTCTGTCATCAAAGTAACTTTAATCTGGATCCGATCCAGATGACATCCAAAAAAAACATTGAGCTTTATAATGGGAAATCCTATTGATGACATTCAATAGTTCATTCATTTATTTTCTATACAGGGCTGGAGCCTATCATGGCTGTCATTGGGCAAGAGGCGGGGTACACCCTGAACCGGTCACCAGTCAATCGCAGGGTCACAGAGAGAGACAGAAAACCAAATCACACTCATACCTAAGGGCAATTTAGAGTCACCAATTAATCTAATGAGCATGTTTTTGGTCTGTGGGAGGAAGCCGGAGTGCCTGGAACCCACACGTGCACGGGAAGAACATGCAAACTTCACACAGGAAGGCCCCTGTCCGACCCAGGGATTGAACAAGGTACCTTCTTGCTGTTAGGCACGTGCACTACCTGCTGCGCCACTGTGCTGCCCACTCAGTAATTCATATAAATCAAAATATTAAGTGATGTTACCAAAACTTGTTGCGTCCATACAAGGTAACAACCCCCATGTGTGTGCTGAGTTTTGGTCCAGATCCTGGTAGTATTCTGGATCTGGTGATCCAGGATTATATCTTTAACAGGGGTGGCGGAAAAAACGTTGCTGGAACTGAGCTGTTTGTTACTGTAGAGCAGCTGGACTGTTGTGGACTACATGAGGTCTATAAATTAACAGTAGACTTGCTAAGGGCCCACAGATGGCCCAAGGAAGCAAAACCAGAAGAGATGTTTTCAGTCACTGACTTGTCTCCTGTGACGGACAGTAATGAAAGATTTAGACCACAGTGTTTCCGACAATGTTTTTTGTTCGGCTGTAATTTGCCTGATAAAGCCGCTCCAGACACATCAGGGTCTTTGTCTCAGCACATAAATTAACTTAATGAGAAGAGCTGTGTGCTTTTTGGTTCCCTTCAGCATTTTAATTAGACAGACCAATCAACCAAATGACTTGCATATATAGGTTCAACACACAGAACATCACACCCAGCAGACAACCCCCGTATCCTCCTTTTGTCCCCCACTCAGACAGCAGCAGGACGGAGCTGCAGAGGAGGATGCAGCAGGCCGATTTCTCCCCTGAGGGCCTGCAGGGTCATCAGCTCCACAGCAGCCCCCCCTCCTCCTCCGGTCCTCAGGGAGAAGATCTCCAAGCTGCTGCGGGCCAGGAGGAGGCAGATGCCGAACACTCAGTGTAATGTGAGGTCTGGTGGGGGGATGACATGAGTCCTCTCTGGTTCCCATGCCCCGTGGCACGCTCGTGTCACACTCCTTCAGGTCATACAGATGAGAGTGCCACATCCATCTGCTCTCCAAGACAAAGACACTCAAACACTTGTGTCCACAGAGAGAGCAGGTACTGAAAACAGACATCTGAGAGCCTCCGACCCACTCAAAGTAAGACGATGTAGGGACCATTTGTGTGTGACTTGAAGGATGTAGAGTGTAAGAAATATAATGTATAGCACACACACACCTGAGCACACATACATAAATCATCAAGTGTTTAAGCAGGGCAGGCAAAGCAAAAATAGACCAGGGAAATGATTATAAAATAGGACTGTTCCATTCCTCAGGTTTTGAAATCATTAATAAAAGCATCCAAAATCACAGCATGAAGCAGCAGTGGCTTTTACTGGTGTCTCTTTACATCTGTTTTTATAACTTTAATGCCTTGATACATAACATCAAATGCAATTAAAAAAAATGAAAGGTCAGTTTTTCTGACTTAAGGATCCAAGATCCCCCAATTTATATCAAGCTGCTGTATAATGCTGTAATATCTATAGACAATAGTTTCATGCTAAAGTTACCATCAATGATCCCCTGATCCCGAAAAAACCTACATCTAGCACTCAGAATCATGTTGATGTCATTATTAGACAGTCAGTTATTAAGCAAAAATAATCATTCATTAATGACGAATGACTGAATCACCACCAAAATCTAATTATTCTCAAGGTTAGGCCATTACCAACATCTCCTGAAAATGTCAGCAAAATCCAACTGTCTTCATCTTTGCATCATCTTGCTAACAAACAAGCAAACAAACAACATGACCTCATTGAAGGAGGACAAAGATGCTGCAGTTGAAATCTGTGATAAAAAAGAATATCAGAGTAACACAAAACAATTTAGTTATAAACCAAAAAGAAGTGCATGTGGTTATGCTAGATAGGGAAAACCCTTCATCTTCATCTCTGTAATTTCAAGCGCTGACAGCAAAGTTTAGATGGACACTGTAAAATGACAGTAAGTAACCGTTTCACAAAACTGCACACGATAACTTTAAAATACAGAGTTGACTTTACAGTGTAGTTAAAAATGGTATGTGGACTTGAGCTTATGTAGCACTTTTCTAGTGTTTTGACCACAGTGCAGGTCACATCTGCCCATTCACTCACATTTGCTCTCACATTCACTCACTGATGGTTCAGAGTTTCTATGCTAGTTGTCCATCAGTATCAAATAATACTTTTACGCCCATTTACATGCCACTGATGCACCAGTGAGAGCAACTTAAATTGAGTGTTTTGACCAAGGACACATCCTCATGCGTTGCCCAGAGCTGGGCAGTACATGACAGAGAGACATATGTGGTGTCTCAGAATTAATAAATGCCCAGTATACCGGTAAATGACAGACGTATTATGTCCAAAATCTTTAGCATGAGATTGTTTTCAGATTAATCCCTGTAATATCAGGGAATACATTATTTATTTTAGGAACCTGCCAAATGTATCTACTATAAATACTGTAAGGAAAGATCTGTAATATGACATTTGAGACATAAAAGATGTTAAGTTGCCCCTCAAAAACATATCAATGGTTAAATAAATGGTTACTGCTGGTATCTGTTAATTTACAGTTATTGCTGCCTTACAGAAAATGGTGGTCTATAGAAACATACAGAAATAGTATGTAAAATTAGATATTCAGATGTACAATAAAACAAATTGTCATTAAAAAACAGAATATTAATGTTATCTTCAATTACAGTTATATAGCTTTAATTTGAACATAAAACCTAAACTACTCAAAATATCTATAAAACTACTGGCATTTCACTTTTTTACTGGAAAACAGGAAAAATCTGTGAAATTTCCAGTCAAGGTTTTTTTACAATGTATCTTTTTACTGGTGTCTGTTTGTTTGTCTGTTTGTTAGCAAGGTTACACAAAAACTACTGGATCTTGGATCTGTTTGTCTAAAATTTTCAAGAGATGTTGGTAATGGCCCAACTTAAGAATGATTAGATTTTGATTGTGATCCAGATAACCGGCATTAGTAAACAGTTGTTTTTACTAAATAACTGTCTTACTAATAATGGTATCAACATGAGTTTGAGTGCTCGGTGTGGGTTTTCATGGTCAAACAATCATATTATGATGGTAACTTTATCAAGGAACTTTTGCTTATATAAGCTATATAAGCTGCCTTGGCAGAGGTTTGTGCTGACCCAGGATTTTCTAGTTGAACATATACAAAGCCCCTTCTATTAAAGCAGGTGTTAATCAGCATTTAATTAGGATAAGGACTGTGAATATATAGCACTTCACTAAAAAAAGGACAGGGCTTTTTCCTAACACTTTTTGCCCTGTCAAAGGCTCAACACCCATTGAAAAAGGGTCTGTGACCCACTTTTGGGTCACGACTCACCAGTGGGTCATGACTTACCAGTTTTTAAATCACTGGTTTACAGCATGTCTTGGGTGACTTTCAATTTCAATTCAACAGAGACAAATATGATAAGAACAAATTTAAGGTTCAGGAATCCATCATTTTGTTCCTATCATCAATTCTCATTTTAGTCCCTTTATCTCAGCCCACCTTCCTCCCAACACAGTTTTGTTATATGGCTTTTCAATATTAGATTGATTTTCAATCAATCTAAGAATCAGTCTTAATTTGCATAGTGCCAATTCATAACTGTTAAGTCAAGACTCTTTACATGGAGCAGGCTGGTACTGGTACTATTCATTTATAGATACTTGTCCTTCCTCTTCAGCCAGGGCCAGCTACCCGTCTCCTCTGCAAGCTTTTTGATCGCCTTCCTCAGGTTCCCTCCATTCACGCCTGTGTCCCTCAGAAGGCATGTGGTTGACAGACCTACGTAGCCTCGGCATCTAACCTCCACTGGATAGATGGGGATGTCCCAGCCAGCCTCCTGGCACTCAGCAGCCAGTTCAGAGTACTGGGCCACTTTGCACTCCGAGGAGCACGGATTCTCAACGGGGAGCTTGATCTCGCCTTTGTGGACCACATCACTTTGTCAGAGTGGAGAGATCGTGATCTCAACTGGGAAATGGAGCTGCCTGTTGAGGTCAACTTTCATTTCCCACTCCTGATTGGGTGAAAACAGCCTTGGTGTTTCTTTTTGACTAATTTTTCTCCCCCCCCACCCTTGCTGATGAAGCTGATGTGGCTTGGGTTGTCTACTGTTGTAATTCCTTTGTCACCTCGCACCTCCAGCACCTCGGCTAGCTTTCTCAGAACCTGGTCATGGCGCCATCTTTGGCGTCCCTGGGGGAGTTTAAAAGGGGGCAAATGGAGCACAAAGTTAAAAAGCCATACAGAAACTACATACCTTGAATTGTAGCAACCCATATTCATAAAGAATGTAACAGAATCACAGCGTACCATATCATTGTCCAACACCTCATATATGTGCTAGATGCCAGTGCAAAGCAAAAGCGGTGTATGTTTACCTGATGGCCTGAGGACGCTGACCAGCTTCTGTTGAGGGTCGGTGAGGAGGTGCTGATATTGTTGAAGGTGGGCTGTATTCTTCTGAGTGTAGAAAGTAAAAAGAGCATGGGAGAAATGGTAGCTGATTAAACAAGTGTTATGTGATCATGACAAAGATGCAAAGATAAACAGCATTAAAGATGGCTCCCTGTGAAGGACCTGTCAAACTGTTGATAAGGGACCTTGCTTTTCCATTTTAATCAAATTGGAGGACAAAAATTAATTATAATAGCAACTTCCTGTTGCCCATGCTCTGAAAAATGTCAATGACTTTACTGAGGTTGACTGGAATTTCATTCTCAATCGCCAGTAAAAGAAGCTCAGACAACCATCTCCTCATCTGACCTATCATCACTCACTCCCTTTTCAACTGGAACAAGGCACAATTTGCTCTTATGTTAATCTGAGTAACATCTCTTTTAATTAATCATTAATTACCCACCATATATAATGATAAATAATGTAACACAACAACATAATTCAAATTGTGCTTGTCATTGTTGTTTTCTCGAGCTGAGTACCTTTGCAGTGTAAACAGCTGGTACATGTTATTCTCACCTTTTGCGCTCTTTGACATCCAGCTGGTGAGTGACCCACAGCCTTTCACAGCTGCTCACAGCTCCTTTTCTCATTGTTTTAACCTCCTCTCATCGCTGCAGAATAAAACATGATTGTTAAACTACACACACGCGGGCGCACATACACATACACACCAGAGTGTGCAGATTTTTTCCTTCAACTCACTCGTCTGACTCTGCACACACACGATATGAGACAGAGGATGCTTATTGCTCACTTTCACTTCAGTCATCTTGCAAGAATAAACCGTGCACAAACTAAACGCTACCGCTGCAAAACCTACTGACCAGACCAGTTGATTCTCTCGACCGTCGGCAGTCGGCATTGCCATTACAGACAGCGCGGAGCTTAGCTCAGGGCACGTCAGGTCAGGGCAGGTCGTGGATCATGTGACCGGAGAAGCTAAATCTAATTTAATTTAATTTAATTTAATTTAATTTAATTTAATTTAATTTAATTTTGGCCCACACAGCCAGATTTTCTCAGGCACACTTACAAAAAAAAAAACAATTAGACAAAAGGGCACTTTGGGCATCAAGGGGCAAAGGGGCAGGTGCTCAAGCACCCTCCGCCCCTACCTCTGCATGTGCCTGCTCCTCACTGCCGAACCACTGGTGAAAGTTCATAAGACATGCGTCGTAGGTTGAGCGTATAAGTAAGCTGAACCTTGCCTGCAGGATTTTCTACAGGTCTGCCCAACTGAGGTTTCATCTGGCGACTCCCTCCCAGGTATTCCAGCTTCCTTGTCGGCCCTGCCATATAGCCTTGATCTTGTAGTGCTCTTCTTCCATCCTTGTCATCTCTGCCACCACCATCTTCTTCCTCTTTTTGCAGCTAGCCTTGGACCAGAACAGTGGTGCCTCTCCCCACCCTAGCCCTGCTCTTCCTGCCTGGACTCTACCTATGATCTCTTGGTGTTCCAGGCGACTGATGGCTTGGTCGATCTCAGTTTGGGCATTCCCCCTCTGGCCTGTAAGAACCTTAGCATTTGCGTTCCTAACAGTCTGGTCAGTGCACTCTCTGAACTTGAGATCAAACCTGGTCTTTTCCTGTCTATAGCCCAAACTGATGGATCAAAGAGGCAGTAGGAGGATGTTCCTTCCAAAGAGTCCCATTCAGAGAGGCATCATGGCAGCTAACACCACTTACGGATGAATGAGTTGGCTTTTCCATCCATCTTAGTTGCAGTGGATGAGGGGATCTCACTCATTTTCAGTGGCCAAATCATCCTCCTGTAGAGTGTAAACTGGTAGCACCAGGCCTTGTATTTCCCTGGAAGTTGGCTTTGATCGATATTTGTCAGGCCTTCTGAGAGCTATTTCATCACAATTCTCCCTATCTGTTTGTCAGAGAGCTCTGCCATGTACTGCCTTCCCTGGTTTTTAATGGGTTGGGAGTGGAGTGGGATTGTCTCTCCCCCTACAATGAAGATTGTGCTGTCGTATCTGACTCCTCTTCTGAGAGACAGGCTTCATGATTTTGATGGCTTGATCTTCATCCTAGCCCACAACATCAATTTGTCCATCCTCTTCAGCAGTCCTGATGTACACGTACTGTCTGAAGGAGGCTGGTGACATTGTCCATGTATGTTCTTGAGAGGGGTAGTCTTTGCCCAGATGGTAGTTTGACCATCTGCTTTATTCCGATGAGGATTACCTCAAAGGCTGCCACAAACAGAATTGGAGAGATGGCCCAGCCCATAGCGATTCCTACTTCGAACTGCTGCCATGAAGTAGTGAAGTCTTGGAGGCAGAACACATCTGCAGGTCTTTGAGTAAGCTGCAACCATGTTCTTGATGCAGGAAGACATGTGGAAGAACTCCATAGCGTAACTTATCAGTTGGGACAGACTTGTACGCATTTGCGAGATCAAGCCAGACAACATGCAGGTCTGTCTTTTCCCACTTAGCCATCTGAATTTGGTCGCAGATCATGGTAGAGTGCTCCACACACTCTGGGAAGCCTGGAACTTGTGCTTTCTGGCAGTTGGTAACTATGTAGCTGTTCTCAAGCAGGTAGGTGGTGATCCCTCTGGCCAGCACTGAGAAGAAGACTTTCCTTCTACATTCAGCAAGGCAATGTTTCTGAATTGGCAGATGTTTTTGGAGTTTGCTTCCTTTGGGATGGACACTGCTACAGCTCTTGTCTATTTGGATGGAATGACTTGCTTTTTCCAGGCAGTTCTCATGAGGCACCATAGCTGCTCGAGTACCTTGGGGCAGTTCTTATAGAGCTTGTAGGGAATTCTATTGGGGCCTGGTGCTGCTTAGGACCTTGAGTTCTTCATGATTTGCCTGACTTCACCGAGCTTGGGGGGCATGATGCTGAACTCAGCAGTCAAAGGTGCAGGCAAAGACATGTACTCTGGGTCATTCTTACGGTGTTGCTGTACTGCTCTTTGATGTGCTGTTCCAGTTGCTACCTGGTGGTTTTGAGCTTCCAACTCTTCTTCTCCTTCAGCAGCTGTCTGATATACCTGAAGGGTTCTTTTAAGAAGCTGGCTCATTCCTTTTGCTTCGATTTTCTGTGCTTGTGGATATGCTCAGCCTTGACAACCTTTTCCTGACCTCCTCCCACAAGGCTGTCAGGGCCTCCTTCTCTCCCTGCATTGCCTTCCTCCAGTTCTTGCGGAGTTGTCGGCGCCTTCATACTAGGTGATCAGTCTCTTTTTTTTACCCTCTTTCCGTTCTGACCATGGGTGGTCCTCTGACTGGGGTCACGTTGCCAACCTGTCCCTACAGGTTTGGTATAAGATGTCCCCCATCAGATTGAGCTTTGATTCCACCCCTCCTAGCAGGGATCCCTCCAGTGTCTTAATCAGGTCGGTGTCTAATTTTCCCCATGCTTCTGCCTCATTTGTCTTTGACCATCTCAGCTTGCTCCATCTGGTTGGCTTCAGTTGCTCTGGCCTATGTGAGCAGGTGGCAACAGGGTCTTGGTGCTCACATGGTGGCTCTCCCTCCACCAGCGGGCCTTCTTCCTCTGTACCATCTTTACCTTCTGCAATGTTGAGTCAATCTGCTCTGTGGTTTTTCGACTGGGCTTTCGGCCCCTTTTGTCTCACCTGCCAAGGCAGCGCAAGGTTGCTTTTGGCCCTTGTAACCACATTTTTGATTCCCCTGTGGATTCTCATCCTCCCCTGAGGATCTTCTCATCATTTTCTGGAGTTCTAGTGTTCATCTCGTTTTCCTTTCCATTGCTGTTGTTAACTGTAAGGCTCATCTTTCATCCCTCCTCTTGGAGGGCCTGTGTGTTGTTTTTTCCTGGGGTTCTTTGTAGTTGCATTTTTAGGTGTACCTCCTCTAAGGGTATAATTTAGTATGGATATATAATCGACAACAACCAGGGATAGAGGGATCAATCTAATGTTAATTTTAATATCTTTAATGAATATATCCGGAGAGAAATGATGTTGGTTAATATAGAAGCTTCTATCTGATCTACCATTAAAATGGTTTTAACTGGTCTAAAGGTATGAATTTGTGTTAAATTATGTCATTTCTGTTTATGGTTGATGTAGGATAGAACACTTGGAGTGGAGCAGGTCCACAGCAACAGATCATCCTTGATTGTTTGTCATGGTCATACTCATATTTGTGCTATTTGCAGGAACCACCATGCTAAAGGAATGGCCAAATACTTGTATTTGCATGACCACAGCAGCAAGCTATTCACAAAAACAATCCCAGGTTTCCTCCAAGTCAAAAACCAGAGATGAGTAGAAGGGAAGAGCAACCCAAATTCTACCCAAGATTCCCTAACCTGCCATAGATGGACTGTTCAATATTAATCACTAGTTCATCTGGGAAAGAGCCCATATAAACTGTTTGGGAAGTGCAGAACCTTTCAGAAGCATATCTGGTAGGTGATTGGACAATCTTTCTGTACATCAGTATTTCATTATGGGCCAGTGAGATAATGTTGTAGGCAGGAGCTTCTAGAAAGTGAATTATTTCATAAAACAAGCTCTCGTCAAACCATATTGGAAGTGGAGTGAAAATATCCTTACTATGAGGAGGTTTTTAGTGTTGATATTTGTTTTACATTTAACAAAGAAATGCAGTCACAATCTGATAAAACTACAACTAAAGCTGCTAGCATCAATGCTGATCTTTGTACATGCAGTTTTGCTCCTTTGTGATGTTTGACTGATGGACACAACTGGATGTTAAGATGGTACTTAAACAATTGTGGAGTGACGATCTCCACAGAGCAGATGTTTGAGAGACCAAAACAGCTTCTAAATACAGTGACACCCCACATGCATCATACATGAACAATACAGGCTAAACATGCGTACATGATCAGTAGTCAATCAGTAGAAAAATGGTATATTATTAAAGGTGCTATGAGGAGAATTTATCACCGGCGTAATGCTGCGTTCCTGTAACCTCGGAAATGGGAGTGACATCATCTCCCACTTATCGGCGTTCCAGTTGAAGTCAGAAAAAAACATGCCTAACTACCAGGCTATTGTTAGCTGTTGTTAGCACGCTCTGCGTTGTTGTATGAAGAATGTGATTATCACTATGGCAGCATTTTTGTAAATATAAATCTAACAATACGATGTATACAGCTGATCTAGAGCGACACACCCCAGTCAGAAGTGCAAATAAATGGATTATTACAGGAGCTAAATAACTGTTCACACAGGGGGCATCCATCTTCGATTGACAACTCGGGGTGGCGAGGTTTCACCGAGTTCCCAGTAGGAAATTCAGACTTCGGGGGACGTTCCAGTTTTAGTTTCCCACTTGGAACTCAAAATTCCTACTTCTGACTACAACTGGAACGCACCGGAGACGTGAAGCCAAATGTTTTGTTTGTAATGCTAATGAATGCAGCATGGATCTTTGTCGGAACTCTGCATTGCTTGACAACTTCTTTTTCAACAACTTACAGGATGCAAAACCACGCGGTAATGTATCTCTTTCTAGTTACGTAGCGGTAGTTTTTGATGTGTGACGACAAGCAATGCGGGGAAAAGTTATTATCGTAGTTGTAGACGGCTATATATTGCTACTTACAGCCCGGCGCTCTCAGACGTGTAATATAAATAATAAAATAATATAAATTTGCTCTAGTTTTAGTTGTCTTGTTCCTGAAGTTGAGTATCCAGGCCAGTCCAGCCCTGTACGACCCGACCAGGAGGCTAAAGAATAGCATTTATAGATAACCTATTTAGATGCTATAAAACTCATCAATAAGTGTGTATTTCGATCAGGCATACATCTAAAAGTGAGACTTTTTTGTGATTACTTAAAAACTCCTCACAGTCCCTTTAAGTTAGATCAACATTGTTTCAATATTATCAAGTGTAGTCAATAAAAAAGTTAAAGTGAGAACATTTTAAAGTCTTCAAAGGTGAGGACCATTTAATTTGAGATAAGTTCATAGCTTTTCTCATCAACTCCCACAATAAGCTTACCTGAAATACAATCAATAACCTTTAAAATTGCCTCAAATGGGGCCACCAACGCCCCATTTGAGGTGTGTGACAACCATTGTACATAATCAGTTTTTGCAATACTCCTAAATGAAAAAAACCTTTCGACTTCATTCTGATGCTTATTTGGGACTTCAACTGGCTGTCTTGACCATACTGTATTTACATGCCTGAATGCATTGAGTTGCTGCCATAATGATCTGTATTAAAGAACAGTTTACCAATGTACCTAATAGAGTGGCCAGAAAGTGAATGTTGATGGGTGTATTCTCGTTTGGTAGTATTATAACAGAGTCAGTGAAGCCTGTTTCAAGGGTTGCGTTTGTTAATACCCCAAAATTTTACAGGTGATTGATTCTCCAGACCACTTTATCTCAACTGTTCCTCTATTTAAGATTTTTATGTTTAGAAATTAGACAAAGCTACAGTAAAAACACTTCATCTTTCAAAGAATCTTTCAACAGAAGGCCTGCGCAAGTCAGCATGTTGCGAAGAGTGGCAGATTTGCCCTGTTTCAGGTATCCATGCATGCCCTTGGTCCCAGTTTTATACAAATTGTACTCCTGGGTTGACACATAAGTCGTATCATGCAGACCTTGAGGACTGAAGCTCAGAAATGTTGTCCTCAGTAGTTTAAGTCTTAGACAAACAACTGTGACGTCTCCTCCCTCGTTTGTTCTTGTTCAGCAGAGAAGTGTGTCGGGGGCCCCTCTGCAGGCACGCGTCCTCCTCATTACAATATGAATTAGATCCCTCAGCTCCACCCACATGCACCACCATAAACATGCAGATAAGCAGACGCACATGCTGCTGGAGACAGACAGCTGGGATTTGAAACAGCTTTATGGTTTCTCAGAGGGTTTGTGGTTGGCTCTGTGCTCTTTTTGTTAAGTGCTCAGTCATTTTTAGTCCTTGATGGCTTTCTGTCCTTTTTTATTGCAGATTTGTGATTTTCTGGAGAGATTTAAGTCATAATTGGATAACCTGACATGTCAGATGGACGGTTTCATATATCTGTGGGATGTATTAAAGTCCATCTGGACAACGTCCAGGAGAAAATAAATGGACAGGCTCACCAACTTTAAACAATAGATTGGAAAATGGTGCCTGATAAAGAAAGCTTAAACTGAAATCTCTGTCTTTATTATCATTTTCTTGGGGTTTGTTTAGCAAAGTCAGTGTAATTTCCGTACTTAAGTCGGCAAAACATTAAAAATAATTGTTTTTAGGTCAGTTGAAATGACCATTCCCCAACATGAAGCCATCATTTCATCTTAAAACTTCATAAAATGAGAAACATGAATCTGGTTAATCTAGTGGGTTTGTGATGTTTTTAGTCATCTTGCAGTGAAGCATATTTTGGTGTACCATTTTGTGCCTGAATCAGTTTAAAATGTCCATAAATTGATTTTTGTATACCCTTTTTCCGGTGGATGTTGTTCTCGTCTGCACTGCTTCTTACAGGTACTTACAGACCTGACATATACAGATCTGAATACAGTGTTTTCAGTGATTTTATGTGGACTGATACATTTACTAAAATAATGCTGTGTTTTGAAAAACAAAAACATATTCAACTCTGTGTGGACTGGGCCTGAACCCTGTAAGGTGTCAAAACTCATGCAAAGACCCAAGCATTTCAACATTTTATTTGGCGCAGCAAAGTACAAAACCCAAAACCAGTGAAGTTGGCACGTTGTGTAAATCGTAAATAAAAACAGAATACAATCATTTGCAAATCCTTTTCAACTGATATTCAATTGAATACACTGCAAAGAAAAGATATTTAATGTTAGAACTGAGAAACTTTATTTTCTTTTGCAAATAATCATCAACTTAGAATTTAATGGCAGCAACACATTGCAAAAAAGTTGGCACAGAGGCATTTTCACCACTGTGTTACATCGCCTTTCCTTTTAACAACACTCAGTAAATGTTTGGGAACTGAGGAGACCAATTTTTGAAGGTTTTCGGGGTGGAATTCTTTCCCATTCTTGCTTGATGTACAGCTTAAGTTGTTCAACAGTCCGGGGTCTCCGTTGTTGTATTTTACGCTTCATAATGGGCCACACATTTTCAATGGGGGACAGGTCTGGACTACAGGCAGGCCAGTCTAGTACCCGCACTCTTTTACTACGAAGCCACGCTGTTGTAACACGTGCAGATTGTGGCTTGGCATTGTCTTGCTGAAATAAGCAGGGGCGTCCATGAAAAAGACGTTGCTTGGATGGCAACATTTGTTGCTCCAAAACCTGTATGTACCTTTCAGCATTAATGGTGCCTTCACAGATGTGTAAGTTACCCATGCCTTGGGCACTAATACACCCCCATACCATCACAGATGCTAGCTTTTGAACTTTGTGCCTATAACAGTCCAGCTAGTTCTTTTCCTCTTTGGTCTGTGAGGACACAACGACCACAGTTTCCAAAAACAATTTGAAATGTGGACTCGTCAGACCACAGAACACTTTTCCACTTTGCATCAGTCCATCTTAGATGAGCTCGGGCCCAGCGAAGCCAGCGGCGTTTCTGGGTGTTGTTGATAAATGGCTTTGACTTTGCATAGTAGAGTTTTAACTTGCACTTACAGATGTAGACGAACTGTAGTTACTGACAGTGGTTTTCTGAAGTGTTCCTGAGCCCATGTGGTGACATCCTTTACACAGTGATGCCGGTTTTTGATGCAGTACCGCCTGAGGGATTGAAGGTCACAGGCAGTCAATGTTGGTTTTCGGCCTTGCCGCTTATGTTCAGTTATTTCTCCAGATTCTCTGAACCCTCTGAATTCTGTATCTTGTCTTTGCTGTGTATCCAACTGAATACAGGTTGAAAGGGATTTGCAAATCATTGACATGGTGACATGGTCTTATGTCCATGTGTGTGGGTAATTTATGTAAAACAGGGGTGGGAAGGTGGGTTTAAGGGAATGTTTTTAATTTTCTCTATGTAAAGCACTTTGAGATGCATTCATTGTATGAAAAGCGCTTTATAAATAAAGTTTGATTGATTGATTGATCGTATTATATTTTTATTTAAGATTTACACAATGTGCCTACTTCACTGGTTTTGGGTTTTGTAAATAAATGAAATATAATGAGTATTCAAAAGACCTTTTATTTGAAACTATATATTTTAATTTTAAGGGAGTTAAGCCTGTTCAAGATGCCTGAATATCCCTCTTTTTCTAGTAACAAGAAAGCTCTGGTAAACTTCATGTAAAGATAGTTGTTAAGAGAACAATGACAAAAAAAGCAAAAAAAAAAAAAACATGCTGATCATAACATCATATTTTTAAGGGCCCTGTCACTCATGGGCCCTTAGCATCATTCTAACTTTTCCAGCTGAAATTGCTATTTAGAAATGTCACCATTCAGTTTGTACAGTTTGATATTGTGCCAGTTTAATGAAAACTTATTTGACATAAAAAAAGTTGGCAATGGTGGTAAAAATCCTTTTGTGTTTATCTAAAAACACAAATGCTCCTGAACAAAATAATTTAAAGGATATAAGATGAAACATTTCATCATCAATTTTTTTATAGAGCATAACAGCCATTATTTAAAAAAAAAAATCAGCTTCAGATTAAACTAATTGTTATGACTGACAACTGCATCTTTCATTTAAATCAAGTCTCTCTCTCTCTCTCTGTCTATATATCTATCGATATATCTATCTATCTATCTATCTATCTATCTATCTATCTATCTATCTATCTATCTATCTATCTATCTATATATATATATACATATATATATATATATATATATATATACATATACATATACATATACACACATATATATATACACACATATATATATATATATATATATATATATATATATATATATATATATATATATATATATATATATATATATATAGGGTCCATCCTTGGCACAGATACACATTGATTATGTCACATCTAATATTACTATGACAGAAAAAAACAAAATGGAATCAATGATGCCAAATCCATTAATCAGTTGGCTCTTTAATCTCCAAACAGCCTCGGTCAGTAGCTCTAAACCCTCTCATTGTGAAAAGGTGAGGGTCTGTCAGCTCTGTGGGTGCAAATAAAGTTAAGGTGTGTTTACTTTGCAGACAGGTGCAACATCCCTCCTGATCGATGAGGGCTTAACTTCTCAACATGCGTGTGCGCGTGTGTGTTCGCGCGCTGGGGGTGACGCTTCGGGGAGACAATAGTCGTCTATGCAGCCTCGGGCGGCCGACCATGTGCCGTTGATTAACATACAGCTGTTCGCATGAAGTCCAGACAAAAGCAACATGATCGCCCGGTTCCTCCAGGACCTCCACCCTCTCTCCCCACCCCTACGGGAGCATCCAGCCCCCTGCCCCCCTCCTCGCCCTTCAGAGGTCTGAACGGACGCACAATGGAAACGCTGCGGCGTCTTTGTCAGCGCACACGCGTCAGAGCAATTACAGCGAGGAAGGCACAGAAAGAGATCTGCTGCTATTCTTCTGCTCTTCCTCCTCAGCTTTGTTCAGGACCGTGAAGAGGAGAATAAAAGTTTCTAAACAATGATCTACGGACACCAGAGAGAGTTTAAAGTTTACTGAAGTTCATGTGTCATGCAGAGAGATTTGATTCCCTGGCGCACTCACTGATGGGCATACATCCAAAGATCTTAGGATCTGCACTGGTCCAGCTCTCCTTTCTCTGTTGGGCTCATTATTTATAATATCTTAACACTCTTTAGACCAGGGATGGGCAGCTTTGCATTCTACAATATTACTGGTTGAAATAATCTCTCAAAATTAGAACAAACCCTCTCCAAATTATGAATATTTTCAAATAGACACAAAGAACTGAAATTTGCTCAATTTGTTGAGTTAAAGACAGAATTAAAGTCCATGATGTTTTCAGTGCAGCAGACTAAGCATCTACCTTTAGAACATGTATATTTAGTCATGTTTATTGCTTTTAATGCATTTATCAGTGTGTTATAAGAAAGAAGTCAGACATATAGATAGAGGATAGATTGAATAGAGATATATACCGAATAGCTCATGTTGTCTGGACATATTGTTGAACCATTAACTCCAGTTAGATCCTTTCATGTTTGACTTTGTCATGTTTTTCTAAAACCTTACTGGTCTATCTGCATACAGTGAGGAGGAGGGTCCCATGAGGCCCCTGGATGCCAGATGCCCACCCCTGCTGACTGCTGTAGTTTCAATTGTCAGAACAGTTTCATGGTTACAAAAACTTTGTGTGTTCTTGAAGGTAGTAATTCTCCAAAGTCAGGAATGATTTCAGCAGCAGACCCTCAGGGTACTTAGTGTTTACTGCTGAAACCAAAGGCATGCTTCATTAAAAGAAAAAAAATCTCTTCTTACATGGCAGATTTTTTAACAACAGTTATATCTTGAGTCTAAAGCTCAGAGTTGTCCGGGAGGAATTGAAAACTGATTTGATATGTGATTAATGAAAAAGAACAACAGTTACAGGATGTATTACTTTATTAATTCTTTGTCCATAATTTACAAGACTTTAAGTATTGACTATATTCTCTAAAATAAAACTTTAACATAAAGTTAAGCCAAATGTAAAGTTTTTACACAATCTCAGAATGCAGGTCTGGTACTTGTATTATTTTATGCAAACTGAGATTAATGTTGAAAGAACACATCAACTCAATCTCTTTGTAAATGCTCAAAAAATATTATTTTCATTTAATAACATTCAATGTCTGTTTCTTTACATGTGCAATAAAATCTTAATCATTTTTTGCTCCATATAGATATGTTATCAAAATCACAAATAACACTATCATAAGAATGTAAAAAAACATCCTTGTCCAAAAGTAAATGAAAAAGATTATTAAAAGACAAAATAACAACAAAAGAGCCCATCAAAATAAAAAACATGGAAGTTTTTTAAAGAATAGATACTGTTCAGTGACACTACAGAGCTTTAGTTTTATACAGTCATCATCTTTTATACAGTCTTCATCTTGGCAAACATGACAGAAACTATAACAAGACGACTCTTACTTTGGTGGCACAAAACACTAAAGTAAATAATAAATAAAAATGAATGATCATATTCTACATGTTACAAATTACAAACTAACTTTTACAGTCTCTTCAACCATCCTTTACATCAGCTTTAGAAGCTGCTTTTTGCTCTTTTGGTTCATACAAGTTTGATCATAAGCAACAAGCGTTTTCAGTTTTTAGCTGAAGAGTACAAAATGTGACCCATATGCTTTATATTTTTCATTTCTGCTCTCTGTCAACTATTCCACCTTCCAAGAGAATCACAGTGAAAAATCTGTTTCAGAGAATGATGATGTGTTTCGAGTCTAAGGAAAAAGAGTGAATGCTTTTCATTAACTTGCTGGACCAGGTTAAATGCCTTCAGGATTTGTCATGAGTGTGTTTGATACATGGGTTGAAGAGATTAAACATCTGGCTCAGAGAATAAAAGTTACAGTGATAGTGGAAAAACAGATTTGTCAGTTGGTCGTCAGCATTTTACCATTAGAATTTATTTATTTTAGAATAGCTAATAATCTTCCTTTGGCATCACTCAAAATAGAAAAAAATGCCTTGAACACTCAACAGATTTTCTATTTTGTATAATCCGTCTGTCCTTTCAGTTTCTTGGAGGTCCAGCTTAGTCATCTCAGAAATGTTGACACTTTTCCGGATGGTTAAAGATTCATATAAACATATCTGGCCTGCGCCAGCTTCTAATGCATATTCCTTTAAGTAAATGAGACCAGGTGTAGTGTGGACAGCCTAAATCCCCAGACAGGCGCTCTGAATCTGGTTGCTCCCCTGAGGTCTACCTCGGTCCCTCCTCTCTGCAGTGACGCGTAGCACCAGAGGGTATAAAGGGCGGCGCGTCTGAACGCACCAAGAACAAATCTACAGGATCCCGCACAAAAGAAGAGGGGACAAGGGACAATACTAATTAAAGGATCTAATGCAAGTAACTGGAGCTCCAAAGTGATGAAACTTTTTCTGAGTTTTCTTTGAAACCTTTTGGGAATATTTTACGCACGTCTTATGAGGACATCAACGTGAAGCTGGAAATCAAACTGTGAGAAGAAATGGCACCTTTATACCTGAGATTCCTCCTGGCTTCTACTTTAGTCCATGTGGTAAGTTTTCTTCTTCTTGTCGTGGGAAATATGATCTTTAACTTACTTTGTGTGCAGCTCGGCCAAAGTCCTACTTCTGTTTTTGAAGGTTTTGTCCTCTGGTGTGTTCGAGCTGAAGATTCATTCCTTCCACACTGCGCAGCGGATCTGCAGAAGACACAGGGACTGTCACATTTTCTTCAGGATCTGTCTAAAACATCCGGAGGATGTGATCTCCGCTGAGCCACCCTGCACCTTTGGCACCGGGCACACCAACGTCATCAGAGCGGACCACACATCGATATCAAGCAGCGCGCCCATCAGGGTGCCATTTCACTTCAAATGGCCGGTAAGAGGACTTTCTCGCCAACCCTTTGGGACGAGAAACAAAGACAGACACGGATTTAATGAATGAGAACTGATAAGTCCATGTTAAGTTAATTGAAGCGATCTTTGTTGGGAAAAAAACCGTGCCTAACTCTTTGCAACACTGTTATGACGCTTGGCAGTAATTGCGTTTTGTGCGTAAAACACTGTAAAATTTATCAAAACGCTCGCGTTTACGGAATGAAAAGCCATCTCTACATTTCCCTGGCCCTGAAATAGTTTTTTTTTTTTTTTGCGCAAAACACCTGCAAGAACTTTTTGACCCACCATTGTTATGTTTCCCTGGCACTTAAACGCAACTTTTTTCGTGCGTAAAACACCATATTGCCTAAATTTCCTGCGTTACCTTTAATGTGTGAATATTTTAAGTAGGCTGTGAATTGCGTAAAACTCCTGACTTTACTTTCTGCACTACTAGTATCACTAATACCAGACACTTAACATGTTTTATGTATATCTTAGGGTAAAAAGTCTCATATTTGCCCGGCACGAGAGGGTTTCTCATGCCTTAACACCGTAACTTGCTAAAAACAAACAAACAAACAAACAAACAAACAAAAATATACACTTGCACCTTGCATTGAGCCATCTTTTTCTGCGTAAAATACCGTGAAAATGCGCGAACCCCAGCTCTTACTTTTTGCATCACCACTTTTGTACATGTCAGCACTGTTTTTGTGCGTAAAAATGCGGCCTATATTGAGTATGACACATATGACACATTTGTCAACTCTGTGGTTTACTATAGTCAACCACAGAGTTAATAGTTAATATATTAACACCTTAACAAGGCACTAGCGATTTTTGCCCGAAAAAGACTGAAAACTGCATAAATCACCCGTATCAACCACACACATAATGCTTACATCGAATTTGTCGAACTTATAGTCCGTTTGAAACGTAAGGTAACGTAAACGTAAAATGCGTAAAAGCCCTCCGTAAACTTCGTGCACTGGACGCCTTTTGCGCACAACCCCATTGTACACCTGCGTTAATTTAATGCATCGGGTCATCATTAAGTTTAATGTTATCATAAACTTGAAAATTACTTTGACTATGTACATTTCGATTGCTCCAAATGACATTTTACTGGTCTCTGTGCATAAAACACTTAATCTTTGTCTTCACTGCTGTCACACATGGCAGGCACTAAACGCGTCTTTTTCTCTGCTCCAGGGAACTTTTTCATTGATCATTGAAGCCTGGAACGCTGAATCTCCCACTGAATACACAGGTAGGTTGTCCAAACCTTTGCTTATCATTAAGACTTAATGTCTAGGGTTGTTTTTTTTGAAAGATGAAATACATTTAAAAAACAAAACAAACTATAATGTCATCTTTAGACAACCAAAACAACCTAGTTAGCCGCCTGGCCACACGGAGGAGACTCGCCATCGGGGAGGACTGGTCCCAGGATGTTCACTTTGGAGAACAGAGCGAGCTACGTTATTCCTATCACGTGTTCTGTGATGAGTACTACTTCGGGGACGGCTGCGCTGATTACTGCAGACCGAGAGACGACACTCTGGGACACTACACCTGCGACGAGGAGGGGAACCGAATTTGCCTGGAGGGCTGGAAGGGAAACTACTGCTCTGAGCGTGAGTTTGAATATGAGACCAGCGAAAGTAATCACCTATCGCCACAAAACGCCTAGGATGGGCACAAAAATTGCCACATCAATTAAAAACGAAGCTTGATAAATACAAAAGAAGACCAGATTTACAAGAGGTCAAAACAGGGAGCCTTGAGTGTAAAAACAACTGAAAATGTTGCATCCTTCATCGTTGCAGTTCAGAGCAATGTCTCAGAATTTAAAGGTAATTTACAAAGTAACATTTTAGCCAAAACCAACAAAACCTAAAACATCTCAGTGGAATAAGATGTAAACTGTAGCGTAAAGAAACCTTTAAATCTTTTTAAGTTTAATGGGTGCAGTTTAGTGATAAACCTGTAGAGGGACCAAGTGAAAGGGGTTTGTCTTTTGGTCATTAAACTGCATGGAAGTGACCACAGAGGAGTGTACACTATTTTTTGAAGGTTTCAAAGTTATAATTTATGACACAACAAAGTCAAACTGTTTTCACACAGGAAGAAAATCAGTGAAAGACCCAGAAAATAAAATGAATCACATTCAAACTGATGTCACTGCTCAGTTTGATTACATCGGCATTGAACATGCAGAGAATATGATGTCTGGTTCAAGAATAGTTACACAGATAATGAAGACCATTATTATAAAGAGGTTCTAAAAACAGCAGCATGTATTGACAGATAATTTGAACAGATTCAGATAGAAGTAATAAAAGTAATCTGAAATCGAAATACATAATAGATGGAATAGTTGTATGACATATTCCATATATTAGCTAATATAAAAAGGTAAAGTTGACAAATAACCAACAATGACCCTGTTATTTCAAAAAAAGATTGTATGCACCCATTTTCCCCTTACAAGTAAAATAATTTAAGATAACAAAAGCAAAAAGAAGAGGTTTGTACTGGCAAAAATCTGAAGATATGTTACAAGATGCAATATCAAACTATTTATACAATCTATTTTGATAAATTGTGACAATAAGCAGGTGAGCATATTACAACTTTTTACATACTATTCTGTTTTTAAGCTTAAGTGTTAAAAACCCATAATAATATAAGCATAAATACAGTTTCTTGTCAGTGTGATTTGTGTCCACTATGGTCTCTGCATTAAACAACAAATATACAATTTATTTTCTGTCCTTCTGGTAGAAATAATAGCAATTAATGTAACAGAGAGACAGAACATTAAATGGTTAAACTGCAAAGTAAATGTCCAAAGATTATGTCAATTATAAACTAATAAAATATTGAAATTATACTTAATACTATGCTTAAGCTTGCATTTTACTAATAACTTACAAAAAGGACCAAATAAATCAGAAGCCATGAAAACAGCTACTGTTAATTTTAAAAGTGTTCACACTTCTTTATCAAGAATCTTTTCAGAGTCAGAACCCATCATTAATCGTGTTGATGTCCTGTAGAGATGTTTTTCTTTTTCAAGTCCATCTGTGCTGCTCCATCTGCCTTTTGTTCTCTGTCACAATGACATAAAGACCCGGTGGCCCCCATTCTTCTTAGAAACATTTTTCAAGGTGATGTGAGTGTGTTAGTGTGTGTTTGGGCCATCAGATAAAAGAGAGCGTTCCTCCTCAGCAGTGTGCCTGCCAGCTGCTGGGCTTAATTCTTAACCAACAGTGAAGTCTGGGGCGGGCTGGGTCAGACAGGGGGGTCTCTGTGAGTGTGTGTTGTGTTGAAGGCGTGCCCATTGTAACCACACACCCCTCCTTCTCCTCTGCAGCCATCTGCTCTGCGGATTGCAGCGAGAGGCACGGTTACTGCGAGGCCCCTGGGGGCTGTACGTGTCGGATGGGCTGGCAGGGCCCCTCCTGCAATGAGTGCGTGCGCTACCCGGGCTGCCTGCACGGGACCTGCAGCCAGCCGTGGCAGTGTAACTGTCAGGAGGGCTGGGGGGGCCTCTTCTGTGACCAGGACCTCAACTACTGCACTAATCACAAACCCTGTGCCAACGGGGCCACCTGCACCAATACGGGGCAGGGCAGCTACACCTGCAGCTGCAGGCCAGGGTATGGAGGCACTAACTGTGAGCTGGAAACCAACGAGTGCGACAGCAACCCCTGCAAGAACGGAGGCAGCTGCAATGTGAGTATATGAAAATTGTAGATAATAGATCTATGAGTATAGATCTAAATTGAAGCCCCTGTGAGTACATTTGGCTCAATACTCAACAAACTAAAACTGATACCTAAACTATAACTGCACTGGCCAAGAAGAACAACCATTTAGGTTAGTATATCTGCAAATTCTTAAAGGATCTTAAAAGATTTTTTACATTTGAAAACCTGTTTAAGGCTTTCTCTTCTTTGTTAGAGGTCTTAAAACTGAGTAAGCAATATGACAGAAAGTTATTCAGTGGTCCTTGAACAAGTTGTATATGTGCTGCATCTTATTATCTCATCTTTAAGTCCTAAAAGCTGGTAAGTATTTACCCTCCTGGCTTTATTCTTTCAATTAGAGTAATAACCACAGATATTTCAACACAAACAGCCCAGCCTTAGTATGTTCAGGCATTTATTCATCTGTCTGATTTTTTAATAATCATGTGTTGTTTGAATCAGATTTTGAAAAAACTTCTGGATACAGCCATGAAACATTTTGTGGTGGTCTTTAAACATCTGTGATGGTACTTTGAGATCCTCAAGGTCATTAAATTTGAGTGTTCTTGAATTGACAAATAATTTCTTTTTTGGTCGGCGATAATCAGCTCTGCATAGATTTTAGCGTGCAAAAAACAGGCTCTCATGATTTGCTCCTCTTCCCCTTGCTATGCCTTTCATGGGATACCCACTAACTAAACTAATGACAAAGAGCTCCAAAAGCAGTCTAAAGAAAACACAAAGTAGTCCTCTGAGTGTCCAGATAAAGTTCTAGGAGATCTGCACCAAAATCAAAGTGAAAAAGAAGCTCAGCTATTGACTTCATCAGCCAGTGATTAATTATCTTTAAGTGTCCCACCCTTTAAACCACATCACTATCAGACT
The DNA here is from genome assembly GCA_036419115.1 of Scarus forsteni. Classification (NCBI taxonomy): domain Eukaryota; kingdom Metazoa; phylum Chordata; class Actinopteri; order Labriformes; family Labridae; genus Scarus; species Scarus forsteni. Next base: position 1,299,419 of record JAZDUH010000388.1, read on the forward strand.
TAAACGCTTCTCCTGCTCTTGTTCCAAATGGTTTTTGCAAAGTGATAACTGTGTTTTCACAATTATGGAAGCTAAAACTGGGTTTCCACTGGTTTTGTGAATTCATAACTGGGCTTTCGCTTTTCAGTGAAGTAATAACTGGATTTATTATTGGTTTTGTGAAACCAGAACTGGGTTTTCACCTGTTTTTTAAAGCGATAACTGGTTTTACACAGATTTTGTAAAGTGATACCCGGGTTCCTCCCCACATAGCAAAATTGGTCTGGCCCTGTTTCTGTCTCACATGATGCACTTCATCTGGCCCACATACCAGAAAGAACCACAGTTCTTTGGTGGCCCACATCCGGTTTGCCATATCAGATCTGCCCACATCCGGTTCACTTACCACTTGCTATGCCAGCAGTAGGCTGACTTGATGTCAGATTTGACCCAGACCACTCTGCCGCTCCTTTCTAACACCAGACCTCCTTCTCTCTCTGTCTCCTCAGGACCTGGAAAATGATTACTCCTGTACCTGTCCTCAGGGCTTCTATGGTAAAAACTGTGAAATCCTTGCCATGACCTGCGCAGATGGTCCCTGCTTTAATGGAGGCACTTGCGTGGAGACGATGACCGGGGGATACACCTGCCGCTGCCCACCCAGCTACACTGGCTCCAACTGTGAGAAGAAGCTGGACCGCTGCAGCAACAGACCCTGTCTGAATGGTGAGTCTGGGGGACTCTGCTGTCACCCGGTGGTCAAAGGACAGAACAGTAGATTCACTTTTTTAGTGTGTTGACTTCAGAGCCTCTGTAGTTGCATGTAGATGCCTGTTTGGTCGCTTTGTCAGTGGAAAGTTTTCTAAAGTATTGTGGCACTGCATTGAGAGTGCGCAAGCAAACAAGCAAATATGAAGGCATTTGCAGCAAAAATACAAAATATGATCACAGTAAAGCTCCCTCTTTTTTCCACAATCTGTCATATGATTTTTTCAGGAAGACCAGGTTGACATTCGATAACAAGATCAAGATAATACAAGATCAAAAAAGAGAAAGGACAGGATGAATAATACAATCTAAGGAACCAAACCCAAGACAGAGAGTGAATGAAAATTATATATGAATAGCAACAACACACTAAATACTAAAGCTTCCAATACATAAATTAATCAATACATAAATTGACAAATAAATTACTGCTAATCAGCCCATGGTAAGTCGCGCCAGAATTTGTATAACCAAGGTATCATGTGGGTCACAAAGGAATAGCTGGGAGGTCCAGCTCACGGTGATACACACAAAAGGGATCCCACATCTTAATAAATTGCCAAAGGCAGCCCCTCAATACACACCTGATATTTTCTAGTTGAACAAAATTAAGGACTTCTTTTATCCATAATGTGTGTGAAGGAGGTATTGCTGACTTCTAATTCAGCAAAATCATATGTCTTGTGAAAAAAGTAGCAAAAGCTGCAAGAGCAGCTTCTGAGGAGGAGGATGTATTGTTGATGGACATACGCCCAACAAAGCAATTTTTGCATCAGGTTATATTAATTCAAAAGTAGCTTTTGATAAAAGCGTCAAACATTTCTCTCTAGTAAGAATTAATGTATTCCTCTCTCTCTAACGCCCCTCTGTGATCTCTGATACTGACCTGAGTGTTTTTTCTCTCCTTTTCAGGAGGCGACTGTTTGGATCTCGGTCAGAGCGTTCTCTGTCGCTGTCAGACCGGCTTCACTGGGGCAAACTGTCAGATCAACGTAGATGACTGTGCCTCCAGCCCGTGTCAGAATGCAGGAACCTGTCAGGACGGCGTCAATGACTACACCTGCTCCTGTACTCTGGGATACACCGGGAAAAACTGCAGTGTGCGCTCGGACGCCTGTGGAGTCCGTCCTTGCCAGAACGGAGGCACCTGCTTTACCCACTTTACCGGCCCTGTGTGCCAATGTCCCAAAGGGTTCATGGGCCCCAGCTGTGAGTTCACCCTTCAGCCGAGCTTCAAACCGGCCCTGCGGCAGACGTCCCAACCTTCCTCCACCGCTGTGACCGTCTCCTGCGTGCTCGCCATCCTTGTGTTGGTCCTCGTCATTGGGATCCTCTTCCTAAGGAGGAGGAGACGGCTGAAGGGGAGGAAGCAGCTGAGCGATGTCGCTGTCTATAATGACTTTGAGACGGTGAACAACCTGGGAGGAGGCGAGAGGGACTCTTTCCTGGGTCCAAACGGCCTCTTCAAGATCAGCAACAGCACGGCCCGCCTCAGTCTCTCACTCTGCCCCGACGCCCGCTCTGGGTTCAGGCACAATCCTGTGGAGAGCAGCCTGGTGAGGGGCGAGCGGCAGGACTTTATGTGGCGGGACGAGGCCGGGCTGGGCTCTGCAGCGGGACTTAGATGAAACAAACTAATGTGGGGTAGAGGACTTTTAGCACTTGTTGCTTCAGAGTTCACGCACAGTGAAAAACGGAGCAAAAAACATGAACTGGAGCCACTTTGCTCATGCTGAAAACACAAAATTACTTAAAAAAAAATACAAAACAAAGAACTTTACTCATGAAGATTTACAAAGATTATTAAAGATGTATGTGGGGCAAAGCTCTTCCATGTTAAGACCCAAAGACACAAAAATACACTTTCCTAGGACCTACAACACAAACCAAAAACACCACAGTGCAAACTTTTGGATGAAAAACAGCCCAAAAACATGTTGAAATATCTTTTAATTACATTCACTTTGTTTTATTATGTCCCATTTTACAGAATTTGTTTACTTTTCAATCTTCCTTTGACCCATTATTTCCTTATTGTGCGCACCATCATTTTTTATTCTTTATATTATTTATTTATTTGAAAACTCCACGTTGATTGTCACAGATGTAGAGATTTATTTATATGATGCTGAATGAGACCAAGACCACTGATGTTTTTGTCCAAGGTGAAGGCTGTGTGAGAAAGTATCCCAAAGAGGTTTAAGTCAGGGATATTATGATGAAAAGTCAGCCAGTACTGTAATTTATATTTATTTACTGCTCACACTGCTCCTTCGTGTGCCATTTTGTGTTCATGCCAAAGTTTGTGTTTTGTTTCATTTTCATTTATTTAACACCATCTTGTTGTTGTTGTGGAATAAAGGTTTGCTCTAATGCAACTTAAGAACAAACTCTCTGAGCTGTATGCCTTTTTTTATTGACACAGAAATCATCATATTAATGAACAGAGTGGAGCAGGAATGAGTCCAACAACATAGAAGTGTTTTAGCATTTAGCACTTTTCTGGTTCCAAAGTCCAAAAATCTGTGGGATTATAAAGTAGCTTCTTCAGTTTAATACCTGAAATAAGTACTAAGATAAACACAAATGTTCAAAATTTTTATGTTTCAATTTGTGACTTAAAATGCATCTGATACTGCACATTTTTTCATTTGATTGGGTTTTAAAATGGACTGATGCTAAGAAACTGCTAACAAGGAGTCCATAAGTGGCCAGGGACCCAGATGCAAGCCTTTCTGATTGTTATTTGATAATCAGTAATACATGCACTGTTATCACGGCCTGGGCACTAACCTGATCAGGTCATTAAGAGGAAGTTATCAGACAGGAAGTCACACTGTGGCATTAAATGTGCGGTAAAGGCCTTTAACTGACACATTGTAGTTTCATAATATCTTGATAGTGGTGATGGAAGATACCAGGTTTTCTTGAAGCAATTCTTTACTGTTTGCTGTCATTTTTCCTTACCAATACCAAGCATCTCTTGAAATGCATAAATCACATCTATGAATATATGTTTCATTGACCATAGCGCATAACGAAAACACCTAGTCTAGACTCATAATGACCAGATGTTGAAGTGAAATGAATTTCGCAGATATCTCACCATTTTAGACTTCACTGTGTTATTATAGGGTGTATTCACACCTGGCTCGTTTGGGGCAGTTGTTCTGAAACAACGTTCGTTTGAGCATATGTAAACAGTAATCGCAGTCGGATGCGGGACAAAACAAGCGGTAGAGATCACTAAAATAGGTGGTCTCGGCTCGCTTCGATTCGAGCCCTGTAGCAGTTCCTTTGCAGTGAGAACACAGATGCCTCAGCAACCGACACAGCTGACTCATACCTGTGGTTCACACTGTAGTAGTGGGGGGCTGTAATGTGCCTGGTTGTCAAACGTTCACAGTCAAAACAAAAGAAGACGAAGGATTGGATGACGCAACAACAGCAGAAGAAGAAGAGTAGGAGGAAGAATCTGCGTGAAATGAGTCGTGGGCTGACGTGGAGCAGTGAGGAAATAATGTGCCTCATAGAAATCTGGGCAGAAGAGAAAATTTGCCAAATGCTGGACACCGCACATAAAAATACAGAGGTCTACAAACTCATGAGTAAGCAAATGAGTGACTGATGAACGCTATAAAACAAAATAGCCACACACACTGATGCTCCCTAGCTGTTGTAAGAAGAGAAGGAAACTCTTGCTATGATTATCTCACAGTATTGAGGTCACATGTTTCACTTATTCTGTCAGTGTAACAAATAATAAGAAAATGTGTTTAAACAGTGCTTTTTATCACTTACTCCAACAGCAGTAACTTTGGGCATCAAAACAAAAAAATAAAACTTAAAACCTTGTCTGTGATACTCTTGTTTGCTGATCAGCTGATTAAACAAGCAGCCTAAAGTTACATTTGATCAAATGGAAGGGATTGACTCCCACAGTATGCACTGACAGAACTTCAGACATTTCATTAAAGAATTTTCTCTGCTAAATCTAGTCACTGCTGCCCTTTATCTCATCAAATTTTTGTACATATGTTGTCTGAACAATAGACCTGCAGTGTGTCTCAAGAGAAGCGGAGCTCACTGCCACTCCAGCCACGCATTGCTTACAGTCCTGAACACAAATGAAACTCAAATTCATGCAGGTTACCGGATAACAGCGAAGCTCGCTCCCTCAAACATCACAGACTAAAGCACAACATCCTAACTGTAGCCTTATCACTGCAGTGGGACACATCCGCAACATAGCCTACCTTCTTGACTAACATTAGCAGAAACGAAGGGGTTAATAGGGTGTGTAAATGACTGACTATTAAGCCAACTTTTAAACTAATCTTGACAAAAGTAAGAATGCTCAAACATTATAACTTATTCTTCAGACTTTCAACAAGTGACGTGAACATTGACAAATTTGTTGTGCAGTTACCTCTGGTTCAATTCACCCTGCTGTTATCATTAGCCAGTAGCAATGAGCAAAATAAAAACAACGTAGCATTAACATACTAACATTTGCATCATCAGGTTTGGTGACGGATTATTGGTACAGTCTAGTTACCAGTCCTGTGTTGAACTGACTGAAGCTGAAGAAGCAGTGGAACGTGAAGTGATTGGTACACACATGCAGGTTTTGGCCGATTGTAGCATTCTCATTCCCTTCAAAAATAAAATTAATCCACTGGTCCCTTTGTTCCCTCGAGGCTGGTAGCCTGTATGTGAAGATATGTAGCTGTTTACAGCCAACTTCCAAGCATTGATAGGTTTTGGGTCTAAACATGGTGTACACCAATATCTCGCTAACAGTTTAAACAACAATGGCGGCACTTCGCAACGAAATTTCTCAAGCCAGGGGGTGAGGATACTCAGGTGAGAGGTAGGCTCAGGCAAAGAAAATGCCTGTTATGTAACAGTATATCCACAGACTCAACAGCTTGCCAAATACCACGAGTTTTCATTCATGCAGTCTGCCAAACAAAGGTTTTGTTGTTTACTATCACATGTTGGGGGTTGGAAGGATGGACAAATTCCCAAAATTGTGTTTAAAAGCCTTAAAAAGTGGTTTTGCATTATTTTTCCCCTTCAAGTTGTTTCAACTTCACTGTCTCCACATGGAAACACCTGTAAATTATCAATTAATAGTTAATAGCGACCTCGTGTGGCCAAAGTCAGCATTACATATGCAAACACTAAAAATGTGCATCAAAAATTGCTCTGTAAACAACTTTTAAGTAACTTTGCAAACATTTTCTTCATAACAAAAGTTATTAAACAGAAAAAATGAGCATAGTTAACTTTTAGATGTCTAAAAAGAAGGACGACAAAGGGTAAAAAAGAAAAATATTCAAGCATAAGCCTTTATTTTAGGTCTTTATTCTTTAACATAAGAGATATAACTGTTCACATTTCAATATGGCAGCATCAGAAGAAGTTCATGGTAATTTTTTTTAATAGTGAAAATACAAGCCTCTGCCTCAGCAGGAATTCTGTTTCCAGTGCAGTGTCAGCATTAAGTGGTTTTAGATGAGAAGAAAAGTCTGTGGGAATGTTGTTTGTGCTTTGGAGTTGGAGTCTGCACAATCATCAGTCTGACTGATAAAACCAACTACCAACAGACACTACCTGCATGATCCCCTGTTTCCTCAATAAACTCATTCAGCCCTCTGCTTGACCTGTAACCTCAGAATTTCAAGCACAGCTCCATTTTGGTTTTTATATATGATAATATACATACATACATATATATATATATATATATATATATATATATATATATATATATATATATATATATATATATATATATATATATATATATATATATATATATATATATATATATATATATATATATATATATATATATATATATATATATATATATATATATATATATATATATATATATTTTGCTGATTTTTTTCCGGCCTACATCATAAATTTGTTTATTTAATTAAATGTAAATTCTACCCTCTGTTCCTTTTCAAAAAAATGATCTGTGATCCTATCGTACCAACTAGGTGTCTTTTCCAGGGATTTTACCAGTGTTCTCTCAATGGCCAGCAGAGCTCAACTGCTCAACAGCCATGGCCCATTGTGTTGTGGGTGTAAGACTTGAGCCGCTTTAAACAGGAGAAGCTCCTCTCTACATCTGCAGATGTAGCTCCAATCGTTGCTATTAAAGGGGACATATCATGCTTGTTTCTCCTTTTCACTATGCCAGACTAGGATGCCTGTAAAGCATTTCTGCCCTCAGTACAAGTCATTTAGTTCCTTCATTGCCCCACAATAGCATTCTCAAAATCCTCATTTTAGGCCATTATCAAGCTCTCGTTGAAACACGAGGATCTCAGGCTGACCCACAGTTACCTTGCAACGTCACAGCCCTTTGTGCTCTGATTGGTCAGTTCTATCGGGGGTTGAGCCAGCCTGTCCTTCTTCTTCTACTGTATTTTCCGGCAGGCTCAAAGCAGCGAGCGCGTATTGAGTCCCCCTACAGGCCAGAGCTGGTAATGAGTGACTGTGAGCTAGGGATCTATAAACCCCCGCTGGACGGATGTGTTCCTCGGTGACGGTTTTGTGGCTAACGAACATCACAGAGGAGGAAGTGTTTTATCAGATTACTCCAATAAAAAGAAATGTACCTTGTGATGTCACGACGTTTGAAATCTCGCGGACATCTCGCAATGACCTATTTTCAAAGCCATCAAATCTCGTTCTAGGATATCAGAAAAAATACAATATATCATTTTTTGAAAATTAAGGGGGTGTAAGGTCTTGTTTTCAAATTTATTATATTATATGTAAGTATTAAATCATGCATCAGCATGATATGTCTCCTTTAATGACAACAATTTGTACAGCTGAGTGTGAGTGACAGGGGGAGAAGCTCCACAGCTGCAGCTGCTCGTTGGTGAAAAGAAAAGTGACAGAAGAGAATCTTCAAACACAACGCTAATCGTTTTTAAGAAAGATAACGTCACTGGTGATCGATAAAGCCTCCGGATCAGTCCAGAACAACTGAATGTAAAACTTAGAAGATGCTGCAGTAAAAGGTGATACTTCAAGATCGCTGATTGGCTCATTTCACTGTCAATCAAAAAGGTGTTCGGCCTCAGACAGATCATCCAATCATCATGCAGAAGCCGAGCATCCAGGCCAGCCCACTGCCTCATAGACCCCCAGAGATGCTGAGCGTCCGATGGGACAAAGCCCAGCATTTATCCAATGACCGTCCAGTTTCCACAGTGGAACAACCCACTCTACACTTCCCCATCGAAGGGTGCATCTCAAAGCTCCAAAGTTCCATCCTCGCCTCCTCCACTTGCGTCGTTCACTTGCATCTTAGTCCCGCCCACCAGAGATGCATGCCAGAGACGCAAGGAAAAAAAGAGAGGAGACGAGGAGATTCATTTTAAGAGAGATGTCCTCTCCTCCGGAGCGTCACATGAAGCGACGTCTTTTAGTGATGACGGCGTCACAGCTGGATATACCGGTCCGAGCGCACGGGAGAAAATGAATTGAGGAAAATAATGTAAACTCCAGGGCGCTCAACATATTCACTTTAACTTCAATTTAAAGTGAATATGTACATGAATGAAAGAGAAAAATGCCAAGTTTTCCCAGGCACAGAATGATAGAAATTTTAAATTGTTATATTGCGGCCACTTTGTGTTCATAAATAATGTTTTTATTCTGCTATAAGCACTTAAACCCCCCTTTTCTGCGCATTTATATAGAAAAAATGTAAAGGCCTGAGATAACAATGTACAATTCACTTTCTCTCCTTATTTATGCTTGGTCAGATCAGGAACTACATAAAATATGCTTTTCATTAATGTGCATTATAATCTGCCTGACCCCAGGGTCTATTGGATGCTGATATTTGTCAATGAGCATCTCTTTTTTTATTATTTATTATTGTCCATGTTTGCTGTTTGTAAATGTATGTATGGTCTGGGTAGACTGCAAAAACTGAATTGCCCTTTGGGAAAAATAAAGTTGTCTAATCTAATCTAATGTAAAATGTGTTTTCCTGAACAGACCTGTCTACTGTAGCAGCCTCACAGTTACAGACATAAACACAAACAACACAGATAAATCAGGACAGACAACAGATGGAAAACCCAAAAGAACTGCCCCATGATAGTGTTCAATATTTTCTGTGATATCAATCTGTCCAGCTTAGAATTCTTTTAAATGGCGAGTCAATTATTTCTTTGCACAGTGAAGAAAATAAAAAAAGAGATAAAAGAGACACTGAAATTTAGTAACTGCTCACATTTTGAGGGAACATTAGGCCTACACATCGGCTACTTTGTGTGAAATGTGGATATACTCTTTGCAATGACTCTCAAAAGTTGCTAATTGCACTTTAACACTTTCTTTTGTGCCATGGTGTTCACATTTAACACATGTGGGCAGCTGACGCTTTACAGCCGGCTGCTGATACGTCACAGGGGGGCGTGTCTGTCAGTAAAAAGACTTCCACAAAGCCTGCACTTGTGTTTCCTCGATTATGCCTCCTCCAGATCAGTCTCCTCTCTCCTCTCTCCTCCGAGCGCATTTGGCGCTTTGGGATGTCCTTCAATATGGCTGCTCGCAAAGTACTTCCGGCGTCACGGAGGAGAGAGGAGACTGCATTTTGGCACATTGGGATGCACCTGAAGTCAAAAGACGCTCAGCATCCGACTGTGACGCAGCGGGGATGAATGAGAAGGAAGTCGCACCAGTTACCTGTGATAAGCTGATAGCTGAGTCTGAACAAAAGATGAAGGTATTCCAATGCATATTTAGTCAATGAAATGTACACACAGCAGTACATATTTTTATATATATATATATATATATATATATATATATATATATATATATATATATATATATATATATATATATATATATATATATGTGTATATATATATATATATATATATATATATATATATATATATATATATATATATATATATATATGTGTGTATATATATATATCTATAATAGAATATATCTATATATGCTTATATATATATATATATATTATATATATATATATATATACACACACATATATATGTGTGTGTGTATATATATATATATATATATATATATATATGTATATATATATATATATATATATATATATATATATATATACATATATATACATATATATACATACATATATATGTGTGTGTGTGTGTGTGTGTGTGTGTGTGATCATTATTTATTTTTCAAAAATACAAAAAAAAGCGGCACCCTGTTGTGTGGGTTCTCTTTCACAGTTCCTCACAGACCAAAAATGTGCCCTCAGTTAAGAGTATGAGTGTGAATGGTTGTCTTTCCCTCTATATGTTACCCTGCAAACGGCGGGATCGGAGTGTATCCCGCTTCAGCTGGGATAGGCTCCAGACCCCTGCCAGACCCAGAAGGATAAGCGGAATAGAAAACCAATGTGTATCAAAAATAAAATGTTCTCACAGTGACACAGGCTGATGACGTAATTTGATTGGATAATATTTTGTAATTAAAAGTATCTAACTACTATATATCCTATAAGCATAGTCAACTAGGAGGAAAAAAATCCCTTTAAAAGACAAGTACACAAATAGCTGCGGAATCACAGCGACTTGCAGCCTTTTCCATTTTTTCCTGCTATGCGAGGATCTAGAAAATACAGTACGTCAGTGTTTTTTTTAAATAGAAGTGCTGAATAAAACACATATAGTTAATAAAAAATAATAAACCATCAGTGTCAGATGTCTGTGCTGTCGTCGCTTTCACCCCCCCCCCCCCCCGGCCAATCCGGTCTCTCGTCTCTCACACTCTCTCTCTCCCTCCCTCACCCTCTTCGGTCTCTCTGTGCGTAAAGGCGCACTGGAACCACTCAGAACAGTCCTGTGTTAACATGGCTGCAGAGCGGACCGAAACGACGCCTGGGGAGCAGGAGGATCAAGCGGTTCTGTCATCAGATTCGGACTTCTCCTTAAGTCCGAAATCCAATATACCGAAAAGGCACGCGCGAGTTACCGTCAAATATAACCGGAAGGAGCTGCAGAAGAGACTGGACGTGGAAAAATGGATCGATGACTGTCTGGACCAGCTGTACCAGGGTCAGGTCAGTGAAATCACTTAAGGACTGCTGACTGGGGTTGGTAAGGATGTGGAGCTTTTAGAGTATATCAGCAAATTACAGAGTCCATGTAGAGAATGACTGTTTTGTTGCTCTTTAATAAGTTAGGCTCTGCATAAAAATAGACAAATGTTTAGTGAAGATTGTTCTTCTAGGAGCCAACAGAAGTTATACTTACTGACCTCAAGATAAAGTATTGTAATCATAGGCCCAGTGTTCAATTTGGAATGACCATTATTTCATTGATTTATTTATTTTTGCATAGGACTGTTAGAATATTTATAATGACCAAATCATTATACCTGTTTGGTACAAAATCAACAAAAACTGCTCGATTTGATAATATTAACAATATTTTTGCTATGTTGGTGGGCCCTCTCTTTCTCCTGGTCAGCAGTAAAACAGAACATCAAGTCTTCAATCAATAAACGTCAATTATTCTTTGTTTTGGTGCATTTTATAATTTTGATTTGATTTTTCTTCCATTTTTTTCCTAATTTGAGACAAAAATGTCAAATATTGTCTTTGAGTAAGTCATCTATATTCTAGATTTTTATTACAATTACTTTAGAGTTTTGATAAGTCATGGTATGACAAAAAATGTTTTTTCATATCACAAGCAAAATATCATGATACACTCACTGGCCACTTTATTAGGTATACATTACCAGTCAGTAGCCTATTGACCCTCCATGGATTCGTGCCATAGAGTCAACAATGTACTGATGACAGTCCACAGGGATTTTGGTTCATATTAACAGAATCACACTGGGGATGCAGATCTACACTGCAAATCTCATGTTCCTCCACATCCCAAAGTTACTTTATTGGATTGAGATCTGGGGACTGGAGACCACTGGAGCACATTGAACTCATTGTCATGTTGAAGAAGAAGTTTGAGATGATATGACTTTAAGACATGGAGTAAAGAAGTCAACAAATGGGTCCACTGTGGTCACACCAGCACCACCAGCTTGAATGGTTGATACAAGGCAGAATGGATCCATGCTTTCATGGTGATTAAGTTCTGCCTCCACCAGACAAATGTAGCTGCAGAAATTTAAAGCTCATCAGATTTTGGTGAGCCTGTGCCAGTTGTAGCCTCCGTGTCCCCCTCTAGCTGACCCAGAGTGGCTCTCTGCTGCCTTACCCTATGTATGTGTTTTAAAAGTTTAAGAGTTATTTGAGAAGGTCTGCGAAATTGGTTTTAACAAGAGGTTTCAGAGTTACTGTTTTATTTCACTCATCCAGGACCACTCTGGTCATTCTCTTATGACCTTTGGCATCAGTGGAAATGTTCTCTACTTCAGGTCATTCTCTGAAACCCTAGAGATGGTTGTGGGTGGCAATTCCCGTGAATCAGCAGTTTCTGAAATACTCAGAGCAGCTGCTCTGGCACCAGCAACCATGTCATGTACAAAGTCTCTTAAACAACTTTCTTCCTCAAACTGATGCTCAGTTTGAACATCAGCAGGTCGTCTTGACCACTGAGTCACTGCTATTTGATTGGATGATTGGTTAAATGCATTGATGAGCAGTTGAATGTTTGTACCTATTAAAGGGGCTAGTGAGTACAAATTTCACAGTAACTTACTGGCAGCAAGATGCCAGTAAGTTACTGTAAATGTCTTCACCATAGCGTTTTCAAAAACAAAAATCTTACTGTATTTTTGTTTACAGATTAACTGCAGAATATTATTTACAACTTCCTTAAATGCATTTAAAGATTAAGGTGAACTTGCTGTGATTAATTTCACTTTACATTAACAATTTAGATGATATTTTATGGTAATATATTTTGTAAAGAAAATAAATCACATACATACATTTTTATTAAATAAGATGCTTTTCTCAAGAATTTGTTAAAAAGAATTAATAAGAAATCTTGCCTGCAATTTATCAGTTGTCCAGAGAAAAACAATTTGGTAGTGACTAAATTGTTCTCTTAATCAGTCAATCAGCTGATCTCTTTTTGTGTGGCACCAATTCAGAACAAATGTTCAGAACAAATCTCAAAAAATGAAAGAGATAACAAAAGTGCTGGCTAAATTGATGCATTGCCCTTATCAGTAATTTACAGTGTAGACATTTTTCATACAGTAGCTGTAGATATTACTGTAAAATACTCTTACAAAAATCAGTTACACTGTATACTGTGTATAACTATACAATTACAAAATACTTCTCAATGAAATCTGGCACATATCACCCAGACAGCAACATCCTATAAACATAAAATCACACCCTGCTGATAAACCTTGTTTAATATTTAAATACAAATATGAAATTTAATGAAGGAATCTTTAAAAATAAAATAAAGTTGTTGAAATTGATTTAGAGCATGATATAATGGGGAAGTGTGTTCTCCTTACAAGGCCAGCACCCAGAGGTGCACAGCTGTCCCCTCTCTGTCTTTGGCTTTTCTGCCTTAAATGGGCAGTGTGTGGGACGGGGACAGGGATGAATGATGAGAAAGAGGAAGAGGGATGGAGAGTTACAGAGGAGGGAAAGTGCTGCTGAAGCTCCCAGGAGATAAACACATGCAGCACATCTGGAGGTCAGGAGGTCTGAGGAGGCGTGCAGGGACAGAGGAATGTGGAATTGAACCCAGAGAGACAAATTATTTAATATAATGCAGTTAAATTCAGATATTTGCAATGATCAGGGGTTTGGAGATGGTGTTGGGTCAGATATGGGCTGGAGAATTAATCATTATGATCTCATAGCTGCTAAAAAGCTTTCGTGAAATGCAGTCAATGAAAATTTTTCACAAAGGCAAGAAAACAATCCCATGTTGTTGCACCACACAAAGCTGAGGGTCTTTTATTTTTATAAACTATTTATTTGAATTGGGACAATATGAAGCCAGAGAATGTTGTCAGACACTGGAGCATCTGTAACCTAAGCTATTTTGCAATGCCCTTCGCTAGCTAGGCCTTTAAAGACTTAAAAAAAAAAAATACTGTTAAAAGAAAGAAAACCCAGAATAAAAACCTTATTACAGAGAAAACCAAACCAAACACGTAAACACAATAACTCAAGAAAACGGGTAAAACTGGAAGCGCTTGAATTTTAAAACAGTGTCTTGGTGGCGAACTATGTTTTGACCTGTTTTAATAATATACAATAAATAATAAACAAAAGACATTTTAAAATGAAGAATGTATATTTTGCTGCATGAACCAATGAGGAGAGAACCCCAGGTTGTTCTTCTGCAGAGCCTGATCTGAATGAGAAAACCCAGAGACAAACAGAGATTGAACTATACTGTCAGACACTTCACTGTTTATACTATGCAGTATATCATACACCTGGGGGGTATTCCACGAAGCTGCCTTAGCTCAAAGCCTGCTTATTTCAGTTATCCTCGCTAACTTTAGTGAGAGTCTGGTTCCATGGTAAATCAGCCAGAGCGACAAGCCTGGTCCCAGGCAGGCTTACAGTCAAGCTTATCTTAGCTGAGTCTCACAGAAGATCCAGCAGGCTTCTGAAAGACGCCTTGTGAACTGCATGTCTCACATTAAATTCATCTTGATCTGTAATGAATGATGTGCTTGTTCAGAAGCCTAAGTTTTTTTTTTTTTACTTTTTAAAACAACACTCGAATAACTGTGAATCAAGACATATCAGCTACTGCAGTAAAAGTGAGTGGTTAAGTGGTTGGAGTGCAGGGTGATGAGATGCTGTAAACTGTGTTTTTCACTGCACTGTGGGTTCGAATCCACTAGTGGTAACTTTTGATATCTGATTTTCTTTCTTCTAGAAGGCAACAGCCACAGCTTTATATAAAAAATACCCCCCTTTTTCCAGCAGTCCATTCTGATCATAGTGATCCAGAGGTGATGCCAAATGATGAGATAACTACTTTATTTGTGTACATGCCCATTTGTCTTTATTTTCATCACTATTTACATTGTAGATTCTCACTGAAGGTATCAAAACTATGAATGAACACATGTAGAATTATGTACTTAACAAAAAAGTGTGAAGTAAATGAGAACATGTCTTTTATTCTAGTTTCTTCAAAGTAACCACCCTTTGCTCCGATAACTGCTTTGCACACTCTTGGCATTCCTTTGATGAGCTTCAACAGGTAGTCACCTGAAATTGTTTCCAGCAGTCTTAAAGGAGTTCCCAGAGATGCTGAGCACTTGTTGGCCCTTTTTCCTTCACTCTGCGGTCCAGCTCACCCCAAACCATCTCGATTGGGCTCAGGTCCGGTGACTGTGGAGGCCAGTCATCTGGAGTAGCACTCCATCAAACTCCTTCTTGGTCAAATAGCCCTTACACAGCCTGGAGGTGTGTTTGGGGTCATTGTCCTGTTGAAAAATAAATGATGGTCCAACTACATGCAAACCAGATGGGATAGCATGTCGCTGCAGGCTGCTGTGGTAGCCATGCTGGTTCAGTATGCCTTCAATTTTGAATAAATCCCCAACAGTGTCACCAGCAAAGCAGCCCCACACCATCACACCATAGACTCCATGCTTCACAATGGGAACCAGGCATGCAAAATCCATCCGCTCACCTTTTCTGCATGGCACAAATACACGGTGGTTGGAACCAAAGATTTCAAATTTAGACTCATCAGACCAAAGCACAGATTTCCACTGGTCTAATGTCCATTCCTTGTGTTTCTTGACCCAAACACATCTCTCATCCTTGTTGCCTCTCCTAAGCAGTGGTTTCCTAGCAACTATTTGACCATGAAGGCCTGATTCACGCAGTCTCCTCTTAACAGTTGTTGTAGAGATGTGTCTGCTGCTGTGGCTCTGTGTGGTATTCATCTGGTGTCTAATCTGAGACCACATATATATATATATATATATATATATGTAAAAAAAAAAAAAAAAAAAGAATATATATATATATATATATAAATATATATATACATATATATATATATATATATATATATATATATATATATATATATATATATATATATATATATATATATGTATATATATATGTATGTATGTATATATATGTATATATTTATTTATTTATATTGCCAAAAGTATTTGCTCACCTACCTTGACTTCTATATGAACTTAAGTGACATCCCAGTCCTAATCCATAGGGTTCAATATGACATCAGTTCACCCTTTGAAGCTATTAAAGCTTCAACTCTTCTGGGAAGGCTGTCCACAAGGTTTAGGAGTGTTTATGGGAATTTTTGACAAATACACGGTGGTGATTCTTTCAGAAGTGCATTTGTGAGGTCACACACTGATGTTGGACAAGAAGGCCTGGCTCTCAGTCTCCCCTTTAATTCATCCCAAGGTGTCCGACAAGTATCGTCCTCATGGCAACCGCCAAACCCAGACTTGGATTTGTTGCACAGGTGGCATCCTTCACCAATGATTTGCTGTTGGCTTTTGCTGTTAATGAGAGGTGATGTCATTTTTTAACTTCAACCATATTCAGTTTCCAAGCATATTTTGACTGTTATTGGGCTTAATCTGAAATTTTATTGTTCAGTATGTTAATGCGACCCTTTTATTTTGATGTTTTTTACCTCTGCCAAGGAGGTTATGATTTTGCAGGCATGTGTTTATCTATAACCAGATTACGCAAAAACTACCGGACAAATTTACATGAAAATTTTACCAGAGGTGTGATTTGGTCCAAGAAAGAAGCCAATACATTTTGGTGGTGATCTGCATATTAATCTCCATAAAGTGATGTTACAAAAACTTGTGTACATACACATAACAACCTCCATGTACGTGCTGAGTTTGATCTGGATACTGGCACTATTCTGAATCTGGTTGCAGAAAAGCCACTGCTGTAACTGAGCTGCTTGAGGGGGGTCTAGGCCCCTCTGGGTGCTTTTCTAGTGTTGATAATGACTTTAGAAACATAAGCATATCTGATATCTGCAAAGTTTCAATTTTGTGAATTCCTAATCAAAAATACATAGAAGTGATCATACCTCAGTAGATTTTCATTTTGGTGAGGTGTCAGGGTGCACAATGCAGCTCCTTTTTTATCAAACATTGACACCTATGCACATTTTGGAGCATACACAAAAGTTTGTCTTCAAGTTTTTAATGGAAATGATGCTCTTCTAGCCACCTCTGTGACAAAATGTGTTTTCAAAGCTTCAGCACCTTTTTGATACCACTGGTCGTTAAAGTAAAAGATTTGGTACCTTTCTTAAACTGTTATAGCATCAAAAAAAGCTAAACTTTCAGCCATCGTTAAAACCATGGCCTGGTTTGATCTCAACTCCGTGTTCAGGTGAGAATGAGCTTCCTTTAGAAGTTATAATGTGAGCACAGATGAGGAAACTTGATGACCTGTTTGTGTCAGCCTGATTAATTACAGCCTTTACAGTGCTCTGCACTGCAGCATTATGTTGTGATGTAGTGCTGTGGTGTTGTGTTGTCGATGTGCGGGTGGGTCTGTCCCCTCATTTATCCATACAAAGGCTGCTTGTTCAGACAGAAAGAGCCTCTGTTTCAAAGTTACATGAACATTGTTTCTTTTCTGCTTCTACATGATGAAATTCTGTGCAGACTGAACAAAAAGAGTGGGAAGATGCTTTGAAACAGATAATATTTATTTCATGAAACTTATTATAGAATTTTCACCAGTACAGTTTATTCAGTATCTTCTCAAACAGTAGCCCAAACATCATTTTAGGGATGCACAGTATCATCTGAATAATAATATTGGTACATACCTGTTTAAAATGTTCATCATCAGCAGATCTGAAATTGTTTGCTATTTATGGCTTACATTTTGGCTGCACACAGAGGTGGTGCAGCAGGTAGTGCACATGCCTCATAGAAAGAGGGTTGCTGGTTCAATCCCCTTTTGTCGGTCAGGGTCTTCCTGTATAGAGTTTGCAAGCTATCCCCCTGCATGCTTGGGTTCTCTCCAGGCAATCCAACTTCCTCCTACAAACCAAAAAATGCTCATTAGGTTGACTGGTGACTGTTAATTGCCCTTAGGTATGAATGAGTGAATGGTTGTCTGTCTCTCTGTATGGTCCTCCAGCCCCCACAAGCCCACTAGGAACAAGAGGTATACATAATGGATATTTTGTTCCTTTCCTTGGCTGAAGCCTAACAAACCAAAACTTAGTTTCTCCACATGCTCCTCTGTTCTTTTGCACTGTTTACTTAGTTTTGAGTTATCTTCCAGTTTGTGTGTTCAAATTAAACTTCCACTTTTATAGAAGTGCTGATTAAAGCATTAAAATATATATTTGTAAACGGAAACTTCACTTTGGGGTCACTTGCGGAACATTTTGCCACAGCACAAACTAGTGAAAATATTTGTCAAGTTGGTGCCTAAGCTGAAGTTCAGACACTGATAAAACACAGGGCTGCAGACTCTCGCTCAGAAGTTTGACCTCATGAAATATCACTCTGCAGCTGCAGAGGAGTGTGCTCTACATACAGTTGGTATACAGCTTGGACTTACTTTATTCAGACACTATGCTCTGAATTATGACCCAATCTCTCCAACATTCTTCTCTGACTCTAACACACTGACTCTGTCAGAGCTCTCTGCAGAGGGTGCATGTAATGCATCTCCTGCTGAAGAGGATAGTGGGTCCGTAAAATTAAACAGCATACAGGCATGCTAAAAATATATGGAAGCCGATGTTGTAAATCAACCAGCTCTTTGCTTGTAGCATTTAAAATTTATGTGCTGTCTTTTATTAGATGCTAAATACTGCCAAAGTGAATTATTTCTGAACATGGGTTTAGAACAACAACAACCCAGTAATGATTGATGAAAAATTAATTGAAGTATGCAGGCCTCTGTTTATTGTTACACTGAAGTAGCATACTAAGTTAGACAGGTTACGTTTAACTATTCTAAGCATTTCATGCAGAAAACCCACTGCTACCTGTTTAAACATGGGTTTAGTATTCCTTGAAGAGTTTGTATTTGATCTAGGTTACAATTACTACCTTCCACGGTTACCTGGAGAAACACAAGATCTGCTACTGATGGTCACTTGTCGCAGTGATTCATATTTACTTATCTCTCACTGCTAGAAAAAAATGCATTGGTCTTTCCAACGCTGCCATTGGACACAGTGCTCAGCTGAAAAGATAATGCAGACAAGGGGGGAAAAAAAGAAAAAAAAGGAAGACAGAAAGGAAAAGGGAGGCAAACAATTAGTAGTTATAATAGCAATATGACCTGCAGTTAACTGATTTTAACAAAAATTACAAAGTGAAACATTAAATTAATTAACAAGAGCAACAATAAAGTCACTTTAAACATTGACTTATCACTTCAGTGTCGACGAAGAGTCACGATGGTAATACTGCAGAATAACATCAAATAAATAGAGCTACAGACATGGACAAAATTGTTGGTACCCTTCTGTTAAAGAAAGAAACCCACAATTCTCACTAAAACAACTTGACACTGACAAAAGCAATAATAAATGTAAATTTACTGAAAATCAGCCAATGGAAATCAGACATTGCTTTTGAATTGTGGTTCAATAGAATCATTAAAAAAAAACAAAATAGGGAAACTGGCCTGGACAAAAAAATACCCTTAACTCAATGTTTAGTTGCACAACCCATTGAAGCAGTCATTGTAATAAGGTGATTTCTGTAACTCTCAATGAGACTTTTACACCTGTCCACAGGTATTTTGGCCCACTCCTCATGAGCAAACTGCTCCAGCTGTCTCAGGTTTGAAGGGTGTCACATCCAGAGTGCATGTATCTGCTGCTTCCACAAATGTTTAACAAGATTTAGATGAGGGCTCAAAGAAGGCTACTTCAGAATAGTCCAGTGCTTTGTTCTTAGCCATTCTTGGGTGTTTTTAGCTGTGTGTTTTTGGGTCATTGGCCTGTTGGAGGATCCATGACCTGAGACCAAGCTTTCTGACACTGTGCAACAGACTTTGCTCCAGAATGCCTTAACAGTCTTGAGATTCCATTGTACTCTGTGCAGATTCAAGACACCCTGTGCCAGATGTAGCAAAGCAGCCCTTGAACATAACAGAGCCTCCTCCATGTTTCTCTGTAGGTGCAGTGATCTTTTCTTTGTATGCTTCACTTTGCGTTTGTGAACGTAGAGCTGATGTGACTTTCCTAAAAGCCCCAGTTTTGTCTCATCTGTCCAAAGGACATTCTCCCAGAGGCTTTGTGGCAAGTCAAAATCCATTTCAGCAAATTCAAGTCTGTTTTTTATGATTTACTTTCAACAATGGATTTCTCCATGAAGTCTGCTTTGACTCAAACAGTGATGGATGGTGCAATCAGATGCTGATGGACCTTGACCTTGGAGTTCAACTCTTATCTCTTTGGAAGTTGTTCTGGACCCTTTGGTTAGCATTATATTGTTCGTCTCATCAATTCATCATCAGTTTTCCTCCTGCAGCCTTGTCCAGGGAGGTTGGCTTCAGTCCCCTGGACCTTAAACTTCTAAACTAGAGAATTTGCATTCCCATGCAGGAAATGCGTTAAAATGCTGAGTGTGACTGCTGACACTGTGAAATGAAATTGCTAAAAGTAATGCAAGGAAAGTTGAAAATGTGACATAAATAGTTGTAAGCAGTAAATCAGGGCTGAAAATGTGTGAAATGTGCAATAAAAATGTTTGCAGAAAAATTATAGATACTGGAGCTCAGGTGTGCAGGTCACGTGACCACGCTCTAACTTCAAAGAAAAGTGCAAAAGTTGATGCTGCTTCAACAGTCATATCTTAGAAACTGTAGCAGACAGTGAAAAGTGCACTAAAAACTGTTTGCAGTTGTGAAAGAAAGCAGAAAATGAATGACTGTTTTGCAACATGGTTAAATGTGTTGATATCTGTAGATGTACCGAATAAAGTGGCCAGTCAGTGTAAAACGTCCAAAATAAGGCTGAGAGTGTAAAGACAAGCATGATTACGGTATTGTAATGAAGAATCTGTACGAGATGGAAAGAAAGGTCCATCTGTCTCAGCTGGGATTCAAACCCAGGTGTCTTGTGTCATAACCCGCTACTCTATCCTTTCAACCACAGAGCTAAATATGCTGAGTTGTGGAAAGCACAGTACTTATCCTGTTTCTCTCATATAGCACTCTAATAACGCTCGGTACTTCCGGGTAAACGAACGTTCGCTGTGCGAAAACCGTGGTAGATATCAGAAAAGGGATTGCACTGTGAGCATCCCAAGAACATGCTGAAGCCATGGGTATAAGTTTTATGTCCATAAAGTAGAAAATATTGACATAGTGGCGAGTTAAAAACGGGCTCCAAAGTGAAGCACTCGACTGTCCCGAGGTAAAGAATTGCATTACCACAGATAGAAGATTTTGCAGCATACAGCAAAAGCTGAAGCTCACTGAGACAAAATGATGTCAGATTAGACTTTGAAGCGGATTTCACGTGTAAGAGGAGAAGTGCGTCGAAGTTTTGATGCATAAATCATGTCTGTGGAGGACTTTTTGACGAAGTTATGACAAGATAATTCTGCTGAAGTTTTTGTCTGTGTGAAGGAGGGCTACGGTCTAATCTGTCACGTGATACGCTGCTACTTCAGAGCAATCCTCAAAACTTAGTGTTGCTCAAAAATTCATATTTAAAGAACCGTAGACGCCAGCAAAAAGCTGAAGATATGTAAAACTGACTGAGAAGTCAGTGCAGCTGTTAAAGCACGAATGAAGTCTGTAGGTGGAAGTATGCCCTATCTGTGGAGCTTCAAAGTTGCAGAAGTTTTCAGCAGAGCTGCGGAAATGTCCCATTGATTTCAATGTAAAAATACATGCAGAAATGATTTTTTACTGTAAAAAGTATAACTGTTAAACCTGTGAAAAATACAAGCGCACTTCTCCTGAACATGCTGCATATGTCAATTTTTTTCTGTGAAAATCTGTGCAAAGGACCTCTTTCACAATACATGTAATTTTGCCCACAGCCCAATTTTTTTGTTTATTGTGTGGTATTTGTAGTACACCCAGAGACTCCCAAGAATATACCTTTAGAAAATCCAAAAGTCATCCAGGGCCTGTACTATGACCTATTTTATGATCATTGCCATAGGTGTGAGCAAGGGTGCACACTTTACCCCAAAACTTACTCAAACACAAATAATAAATTATCAAATTGGGTCAAATCACCTTCACTGAAGTCTGGTGCATCTTTTGAAATCAAATGTAAAGCTAAGTATTACAATTGAAAGAAGTTATTGAATTTTAACTGGGGAAAAAATAGTTTTTTTTATGATCTTTTCAACAAATTCAATTCTTTAGAGATGTGTCTGACCAACTTACAGTTGCTGTACAACTAAAATTCTTAGAAATTATTTGGCCACATATATATTCTCTAAGTGGGAAAAAAATCATCAAATTCTGAGACCGGTAAAGTTGTTCAATTAACAGGTTGGGTTACTGTGGTAGAATCAGGATACTGTTCCATGTCTTGTATTATATCAAGGGTAATGTTTTATTTCATGCAACTTGCAGAAATGGATGTTAACTTCAATTTAGTATTGTGCATTCAATTGAATTGTATTTTTTTTCATATATTCTATATATGAAGTATATATATTATATATATTCTACATGAAGTATCCAAACATGAGACATCACCCAAACTGAAGTTTGAAACCTTGTCAGATTCTGACTGCCATGCATGGACTGGCTGGACATTGGTGCAATTTAAGAACATGTGTGACATGTGTGAATCTGATCTTGTTTCAGGTTCAAGTGATAGTTCCAGAGCAATAGATTTGCTTCTTTACTTTTAGGCAAAACTGAAAACAAACCTTTCATGGAATCAAATGACCATGCTTACTAATCTTTCCCAAGCTACACTGTCAAGATATTTTCATACAATTGCAGATATTTTGTACACAATAGTTGTTCCCAAATACCTTGGCACAAAATCATATTTAACGCCACGATGCCATAACTCACAACACTGTCTTTACGAAAGCTTTTTATGGTGACCAGGTCACTCTTATCTTAGATGGTACATATATCTACCTCAACAAATGCAGTGATCATCAGTTTCAAAGGGCATCTTACGGAGGACAGAAAAAACGAAATTACCTAAAATTCATGTCAGTTGTACTGCCTGATGGATATGTTTTAGACACTATTGGCCCCTACCATGGTAACGTAAATGATGCAACAATAACTCAGCTCATCATGGAAAAAATTGAAATATTGAAATCTTGGTTAGAAGCAAATGACAATATGATTGTAGATCGCGGTTTCAGGGATGCCTTAGATCTTCTTGCTAAGTTGGGGTATGATGCTAGAATGCCGTCATTTTTACCAACTGGTAAATCCCAATTGGATTCCTCAACAGCCAATAGTAATCGTTGCTGTACCAAAACAAGATGGATAGTAGAGTCCTACCACGGGCGTTTAAAGAAGTGGATGTTGTTTAAGGAACAACTTACCTCAAATTATTTCGTTGAGGTCATTGGTAAATTAGTGCACATAGTAACTGCATGTCTCAATGCTTTCAGAGGACCAATATATGTTTCAGATCCAGATCGAGAGGAACAAGATACTAAGATGGCTCAGTGTATGCTTTCACTTTTAAAAAAAGACTATGTTTTGGCAAAACGAGTTGCAGAAGACCCAAATATGTCACATAGAGCTCGTAGTGAATGGCAGAAGCTTGAAGCATCTGATATCTCGTTCCCTCATGTGGATCTGGAATACCTTGAGACCATAACATGCGGTACATACCAAATCAAACAGTCCCCTGGCTACATTGCTGAGCATCAAAAAAATGATGGTGACTATGAGATTTGGGTTTACCAGCATGATGCTGATCTCATTAGGGGACAGATTCATTCTCGTCACAGATCTCAAATAAAATACAATGTTTGGATTCAATTTGACAAGAATGCATCAGATGATCCTGTGAAGGCGTATTATTGTCTCTGTCCTGCTGGAAAGAGAACCTCTGGCATGTGTGCACATGTTGCATCTGTAATCTATAATTTGGGATATTATAAACATTTTCAAAATCAGAAACCCCTCCAACCATACACAAGCAAATTCAAAGACTCCATTCTATGAAATAACCAGCCAATCATACATCTTATGGATTTCTCAGATCCCCTTTCCCTCACTATAGTTCCAGTCTACAAATTAAAATTGTCCAAGCCGTTGCTATGCAAAAAGACACGAAGGCCATAAAACAGATTACATGTATATATAAGTACTAGAAACAGAAATTGACAGAAGTAATGTTTATGTATTGCTGTCATTGTAGATATATACAATCTGATTACAACAATCCAAAACTGTATCGGTTTTTACTTGTATCAATGGCTCACTATTATCTCATCACAAAGGCATAATATACAGGCCCTTTGTGGCTGTTCAATATTAAAATGAATAGCATTTCATGTGAAATGTTTGTTTTGAATCTAGCATTCAAATTCTAAAAGAAATCATACTTAAAGGATGAATTTTGAACAAATCTTTAAAGGTTCCCTGATATACAAGACATGGAACAGTATCCTGATTCTTCCACAGTAACCCAACCTGTTAATTGAACAACTTTACCGGTCTCAGAATTTGATGATTTTTTTCCCACTTTGAGAACATATATGTGGCCAAATAATTTCTAAGTATTTTAGTTGTACAGCAACTGTAAGTTGGTCAGACACATCTCTAAAGAATTGAATTTGTTGAAAAGATCATGAAAAAACTTTTTTTTTTTCCCAGTTAAAATTCAATAACTTCTTTCAATTGTAATACTTAGCTTTACATTTGATTTCAAAAGATGCACCAGACTTCAGTGAAGGTGATTTGACCCAATTTGATGATTTATGATTTGTGTTTGAGTAAGTTTTGGGGTAAAGTGTGCACCCTGGCTCACACCTATGGCAATGATCATACAATAGGTCACAGTACAGGCCCTGGATGACTTTTGGATTTTCTAAAGGTATATTCTTGGAAGTCTCTGGGTGTACTACAAATACCACACAATAAACAAAAAATTGGGCTGTGGGCAAAATTACATGTATTGTGAAAGAGGTCCTTTGAAGCCTGTGAAAGGTGCCAAAATCTGAAGGAATAAGAAGAAGAAGATAAAGAACAAAATGGAGTTTAGGGAGAACGATATGTTGAAATGCTGACTCAGCATTTCAACATAATAATATGTGCAACTGAAGTCACAGGAACATCAAGCTGCTTGGAGATGGTCTTATAGCCTTTACCTTTATAACATGCTTGTCTATAATTTTCTTTCTAATCTCCTGAAACAACTCTCTTAGCTTTCTGTAGTACATGTTTCGTGTGGTACACAACATGATGCCAAACAGCACAGTGACTACTTTTTACCCTTTAGGTAGGCAGAATGACAGATGACAAGCTTGAAGACACCTTTGATGCCAATTACAGAACACACCTTAGCTGAACACGTCCCAATGGTCAAGTCATTTTCAGTGTTTTCTTGGGGTACCATAAATTTTGTCTGGGCCAGTTTAATTTTTTGTTTTTAGATAATTATGTTGAACCACAATTCAAAAGCAATGTCTTATTTATTAGTTGATTTTCAGTATTTTTTAAATGTCCGTTTCAAGTTATTTCAGTGACCATTGTTGTATTTTCTTTCTTTAATGGAAGGGTACCAACAATGTTGAACATCTGTGGAAGGAGCAGATATATGCAGTCTGGTGAAGACACCCTTCATACCTGAGACAGCTGGAGCAGTTTGTTCAAGAGGAGTGGGTTAAAATACCTGTATACAGGTCTGGAAGTCTCATTGAGAGTTACAGAAATCCCCTGATTGCAGTGATTGCCTTAAAAGGTTGTACAACAAAACATGAAGTTAAGGGTACCATAATTTTTGTCAAGGCCAGTTTCATTATTTTATTATTACTACAAAAACGTTTATCAGTTTCATGTTCTTTCAATGACCATTGTATGTTTTTCCTTTTTTTAATAGAGTTCATTCAATCTTTTTAAAACACTTTATGAGCTAAACATTAAATTAATAAGGTCAATTAGTTTGAGTGGTGTTGCTCAATGTGTAGAGTAACTTCCATTAGCCGTTCTGTGCAGTGACGAAGCATGATTCCCCTTGATGTTTGTGTGGTGTGAGTGCTTAGTGGCTTCAGTCAATCAATTAATCTTTATCTGTAAATTGTCGATTCATAATATGTGTTATCTCAAGACACAAAAAAATGGTTTATTGCTGTGGCCTACTTGGAGGAGGTGGACAGACAGGTGAGCAAATGCACGGGCAAGACAACTCATCAGTGGACCTCGGGTTTGTGTGTTTTCCAGGAGGCTGATATGCCCGAGGAGGTGAATCTTGATGGTTTGATCGATTTGCCCAATGATGAGGAGAGGGTGAAGAAGTTACAGGTAACTACTGAAAAGATTTTGCTGTGGAAGGGGGCTCAATATATTTAAATAAAGAAAAAGAACTGTTCTTCGTATTTTGTGTTTTTGATTCTGCGTGATTAAAAAGACAGTTCAGTGGAACATTTCATGATGTGTTTTTCTTTAAAAGACGTGTTTAAATGATTTTATTCTGTGCAGTGCTTGTTAAACTTTTTCAAGGTAAAAATGCTTTGAATTTAATAAAAAGAAATATATAAAATGATTGTAAATCTTTGTGATTGTTGGTAACTAATTCTCTTTTGAACAGGAGCTTCTTCAGAACTGCAGGGAAAACACAGAGGTATGTAATTTTTATCTTTTCACAACTTTCAAAACACAAAAACCAAAAAATAAATTAAAGCTATTCACGCACCACCAGGCACACACTGTGGTCACGTGCAGATACACTGTCTCTGGATCTTCTGACGTATCGTGCCAGAATGACACCACACACCACAACAATGTCCCTCTGTGTCCTCCACATTCTGTCCACACTGTGAGCATAGACAAAGAGTCTTTGGACATGGTCCTCCCTGTGATCAGGGACTCAAACACAGTCAAAGGAGCAGCAGGTCAAGATCAGGATTACCTATACTGATTGTTTTATTTGATGTTTTGATTTTGCAGTGGAGCACGTGGAGCACAACAGTAACAACAGGGGTAATAAGTGTATCACTTTATTATTTTTTTTTTTAGATTTTTTTTTTGACATTTTTTGGCCAAAAAATCAGAGAGACAATGAATAGGCATGTGAATTGGGAAGAGAGAGTAGGAGGATTCTCTGCAAATTGCCCACAGCCTGGATTTGAACCTGGGACGGCAGAAGCATGTATATGGGTCGTGCTTACCATTGCACCACCCCATGCCACCCGATTTTGACTTTTTGATGCACCTCAAAAATCATATCATTTAAGACATTCTGTTTCAATGAAACATGAAGATCTTTTATTTCCTGAATAAAGTTGAATCCATGCATCCATTCAGCAATGAAAACAGTTCATAATTTCTCAGGGTTTTGACGTTTTAATCTCCTTAATCCTGTTCACGCTTGCATACAACACCTGAAATGATCCAGAATTTACCAGGGTATTTACCTTGTGTCTAGGGATGGGTACCGAATTAGGTACTTTAAGAGGTACCGACCGAATTCTGTTGGAACTACCGAGTACCGATTCACGTAAAATCAAAAGGTGCCATGTTTAGGTACCTAAACGCATCCTTGTGACTGTGAGGGAGTGGAAGAAGCAGGCATACTGGGTAGAGTAGGTGAATTTCCATACCGGACTTGAACACAGCATGTTGTTCATGTTGAAGAAGTTTTTGGGACAACTACAATGTTACAATACAAACAGTTAAATGTTGTTTTGATATATATCTGTCAAATTTTATATATTGAGAAATAAATTTACGTTGAAAAAATTTGAGATCTTATTATTAAACAAATTAATATTTATTACCCCATAAACACACACAAAAGTACCAAAAATTGGTACCGTTGAGTACCGATACCGATTCCCAGGTACCGGGCATCAGTATGGTATCGGTTCAAGTGTGAAAGGTACCCGTCCCTACTTGTGTCCCCTCCTCAGTAGTTTTTTGTTTGTTTGTTTGTTTGTTTTTGTTTTGTCATTCACATTTTATTGATTTTTTAAATATTATTATGAACAATAACAAAATCCACCAACAAACAGTGGGTAACTAACACACCGTGGATAGAAGGTAACATCATAGTCAGATAAAGTCTGGTCTCAGAGCAGGGATATACATTAACCATTTTGACCAGTAGTCATTGAAAATATCCATTTGTAGCTTCAATTTAAAAGTTATTCTTTCCATTGTAAAAATCTTGTAAATCAGGTCAGTCCATTCATTAATAGTGGGAGTTTCCTTCATTAGCCATTTACGAGTTATACTTTTCCTTACAGCTACTAACAAAATTCTCATCAAATATGAGTCAGTTTTCCGAAGGTTTAAATCTCTTAGATTACCCAGATACATGGTTTTAAAATTTAAATTAATTTTTATTTTAAACACAGCTTCCAGGACCTTATGTACTTCTTTCCAAAATGGAGCTATAAACGTGCAATCCCAAAAGATATGGAAATGACCTGCCAATGTCTGACCACATAACCTCCAACAGTCTGTTTGAAGTGAATATCTAGATTTCTGAGCTGGTGTACAAAAATAACATGTCACATTTTTCCAACCAAATTCCCTCCATAGAGGAGCACTGGTAACAGACCATTGTTGCTTACAAATCATTTCCCAGTCTTCTGCGGATAAAGAAAAGTTACCCTCTCTTTCCCATCTTGTTTTTATATGATTTGAGTCATTTGCTTTACAATTTTGTATTCCAATATATATTTTTGAAATCATTTTTTGGAATGGGAAGTCTTTATATGCACTTAGAAAAATTTCCAGAATTTCTCCTTTTAAAAAAATTGGTTGTTTGAATTTTTTAGTAACAAAATCTCTGATTTGCAGATATCTAAAATGATCTTGAGAGGTTAATCCAAATTTATCTTTAAGGTCCTGGAAGCTCATCATTGTCCCTTCTTTAAATAGAGTGTAGTAGGTAGTTAGACCGGATTTACACCATATTTTAAACCTCGAGTCGATTTTGCCTGGTACAAAATCTGAATCATAAGCAAACCATTAGAAAAATTCTGCCCTTTCACATAATTGGTACCTTTTTAATATATCACTCCAAATCTTGATTGAACTTTTGATCAAAGGATTATTAGTGTCCCTCAAATATCTCAAATTCAAGGGGTCACCAATGAGTGTAGTAATAGGAATTTTATCTACTAAACCACACTCGATCTCCTTCCATTTAGCTTTGTAACTGGGTTTACACCAACCTATTAATGGACGTAACTGAGCTGCTCTATAATAATCATGGAGACATGGGAGGGCTAACCCCCCTCCCTCTTTTGAAAGTTGCAAGGTTTTATATTTCACTCTTGGCTTTTTGCCTGCCCATACAAATCTGGAAAGGATTTTATCCCACATGATAAAGTACGGATCTGTTTTTTTAATAGGAATTGACTGAAATATGTATAGCATTCTTGGAAGAATATTCATTTTGATGGTTTCAACTCTTGAAGTAATACTCAAAAAGGGTATTAAATTCCATCTATTAATATCATTGATTATTTCTTTCTTTAATGGGCCATAATTCAGTTCTTCTAACTCAGACAGGTCATTTGGTATATGTATGCCTAAATATTTTATACTTTTCTTGTCCCAATCTAACTTGTGTAATTGTTTAAGGTGATGAGAAGGTTTGTAATGGAGACAAAGAGCTTGAGTTTTTTGTTTGTTTAGTTTATAGCCAGAATATGATCCATATTCTCGCAAAATTGTAAATAGCTCAGGGAGTGATTCTGCTGGATTTGAGCAATAAACAAATATATCGTCTGCAAACAAAGCCAGTTTTTCTTCACTTGTTGCCATCTGAATGCCTTTTATTTTATTTTTCTGTCTAATATACTGAGCCAAGGGTTCGATAATTATTGCAAGGCAGAGTGGACTAAGACTACATCTTTGTCTAGTAGATCTTTCAAGCTCAAAAGAGTCAGAGAGTGCTCCATTAATTTTTAATCTCGCTGTAGGTTTATTATATAACACCTTCAATGTCCTAATAATAATTTTATGGAATCCAAAAGTTTCCATAACTCTAAATAAGAATTTCCATCTCACTGAATCAAAGGCCTTTTCAGCATCTAAACTTAATAGTACAGATTGTATTTTATTCAGATTTATGTGTCTAATTATTTGCAGAGATCTTCTGATATTATCGTGGGTTTGACGGAATCTTACAAACCCTGTTTGGTCTAATTCAATTATTCTTGGCAGGATTTTGTCTATCCTCCTTGCCAAGATGGATGTAAATATCTTGTAATCTAAATTCAAAACACTTATTGGTCTATAATTGGAACATTCCGATCTATCTTTTCCTTCTTTAGGTATAACAGAGATTATTACCTCCCTCCAAGAGGGGGGGATTTCGCCATTGTTTAAAACCCAATTAAATGTTTTAAGGAGAATAGGTATTAGCACTTCCCTGAGCTTTTTGTACCACTCTGCTGTAAATTCGTCAGGGCCAGGGGCCTTATTAGTTTTAAGTTTACTGATAACCGATTGTATTTTTTCTTTCGTAATATCTTTTGTTAGCCCTTTATTTTCCTCTTCTGTTAAAGTTGGTAAATTCAATGATCTCAATAGGCTCTCCATTTTATGGTCATTATCTATAGGAGGCTGTGAATATAATTTGCTATAATAACTTTTAAAACAATCCCTTATTTTATTTAACTGGAAGTATACTTCCTTATTTGTGGAGTCTTTTATTTTATAAACTGTGTTTTCTGACTTTTGTTTTTTAAGTCTGTATGGCAGTTGTTTTATATGTTTAGTCCCTCCTTCATAATAGTTCTGTTTAGTAAACAATAATTTTCTTTCAATTTCTTGATTGTACATTTCCTCAATCTGATTTCTTTTTTTTCAATTTCAACTTTTATTGTATTATTTAACGTGCCCCTATGTTTTGTTTCTAATGATAGTAATTCTGATTGTAGTGCCTTAAGTCTTTCAGTTCTCTGTTTTTTAAGATAAGATGTTTTTGATATTACTCTCCCTCTCATCACAGCTTTACAGGCATCCCACACCATGGGTGGGGACATCTCATCGTTATCATTAATTTGTAAATATTCAACTATTTCTGCAGAGAATTGTTCACATGTTTTATCGTTTAGTATACTATTGTTTAGTCTCCAATGAGTTAATTTTGTTTCTTGAATCATTTTTATATTTAAAGACAAAGGGGAGTGATCCGATATATCCATTACACCAATTTTACAGTCTTGCATTTTATCCATATCCGCACTGAAGGTAAAAAAGTAATGTGGTTTTAGGGCGATGTTAAGGTCCCCTCTGCATACAAGCATCCCTTGTGCTTCTAATACAACTTTTTCTAAGATACGGTATGTATGTATTGGCCCTCCTCAGTAGTTTTAAGTGGATCTTGCCTTTCCTCTTACCCCTTGGTTTTGCACATTCATGTCTGGTGAAGGGTGTCCCAATTCTCTGCAGGGCTAAGGGGAAGGGCTAAAAAGAAGGGCTACATGGCCCTTAAAATGAAGACAGACCAGGACCTCACTTGAAATGAAGGGGTATGAGAATTTCCCATAAGACACTATGCCCACTGACACAAAGGCAGAGTGGAGACCGAAGGAAGCAAATAATTATAAGTCATTATTAAATCATTGATGCCAGTTTGTGCTCCAGTAATCATGTGACAAGCCACATTTTTGATCTTCTATGGTGCAGTTTTGCTGAGCAAATTGTAGCCTTAGTTCCTTGCTCTTGGTTGACAGGAGTGGTATTCATTATGGTCTCCTGCTGCCGTGGCTCATCTGCTCCAAGATTTGACGTGTTGTGTTCAGAAATATCATTCTTTGTACCTGTGTTGTAACTAGTAGCTATATGAGTTTTTATTGCCTCTCAATCATCTTGAACCTCTCTGACCATTCTCCTCAAAATTCAGGCATCAACAAGGCATTTTTTGGGCAGACTAATATATTTTCTCTTTCTTTTCTGAAAAAGTAGACTCAAGAGATGTAATTTTGTGTCCTCCTCAGTCATTCATCAAAGAGCTTGTGGAGCGGCTGGAAGGGGTCCACAAACAGGAAGAGCTGCAGAGCGAAGGCATTGAGCATCCAATCATCTGTCACAGCCACTACCGCCATGAGCCGTATCACTTCAACAACCCAACGCACCATCACACGCACAACAGCCGAGGGCAGAACCAGACCCTCTGACCACACCACAGAGCACACTCCAACACACTCCAACACACACATCACAGCTGAACCAGACCCTCTGACCACGTCACAGAGCTACACACCAACACACAATTATACATTTACATACAGTATGTAAGACCAAACCGATAGGAGAAAATGTAACCTCTTCATTACCATGTGTGTACATGTGTCTAAAGGTGCGTTCACACCGCAAGCGACCCAGCTACCAAAGTCACGTTGCCCACTGATGTAGCGTCGCGCGTCCATAAATACCTGTTTGGTCGCCGTTGGCGTCGGCCGTCGGTCGGTGACGTCACGTCCGCTCGAGTTTTACCGCGATCATATCATATATCACATTATAGGATGTATAAGCAGACATTATTCCAGCTGTATCCTTTTCACTCACTTATCAGACACAAAACTCTGCAGCTGATGATGCAGCAGCTTTATCTGTGAGTTTACCGCGGTCCGTCTGCAAATGTCCTCACTGAGATTAGTTCCGCCTAGAAGGAAGTCATCCGCCCCGTAGTCCGGATGAATAACGGTACCGTCACGTACTCACACCGCTGATTGGCTGTTGCTGCACAGCCACACACGACATCGCCTGAATAGATCAACTTTTTTTTTTAACTTTGACATCGCGCGACGAGTGAAGTGGTCGTCTTGTCGCCGGCTGTCGCATCGCGGGACGGTTAGCCCCGCCCCATCGCGGCTGGACATTCACTTTGAATGGAGAGTGATCGCCGAGGTAGTACAAGTAGCGTCCGGTGTGAACGCACCTTTAGGCTATGAACAGGGATTTATTTAGCTAATTTAGCAGTTAGGCTAACATTTATCAGCTTTTAGGGCTCTGTTAGACAAATTCACCTGCCAACACCTTCATCTCGCTGCTCAGTCCTCATAATATGTCAGCTGTTCTGACACAAGGTATGTGGTATTGGTATGTGTCTTTGATGGTTAAATACAAACAGTGTATTTGCACTTTTAGGTAAAGCAGGTATAGCTAAAAATGTTACCTGGAGCTGCACACAATTTAGGATAATTCTACTTCCTTCTCCTGAGACTGCATGAGCTGAAGGTTTTGCAGGTTTGTATAATGATCTGTGAGACAGGTCAGGCTCAGTGGCAGATTCAGGATGGACTGCAACTGCAAGTGTTCCTTCAGTAGAGTCACCCCTTATCTTAAGAGTCATCATTTGTCTGTAAATCCGAATTTTCACTATACTGACATATCAGATGGACCATTCAATATCTTTAACTAGTCCATCTGGGCAACAACATATTAAAAACACATACAACTCATACAAAAGCTAATCCAGCAGGTGATTGGATGATCGTTCCATCAGTCACATTCATTACAGGGCAGTCAGACACTGTAGTAGGCAGGCACTACTGCCTTGGTGTTAAACAAAACATAAACCACTTTGTAGAACAAACTCTTACAAATACATGTTGAAATTGGAGTGAGAACAATCTTCTATCAAGAAATGCTTTCGGTGTTGTAGTTTGTTTTTCATTGAACAAAACATGTAGTCCAGATCTAATAAACCAGCTACTGAAGTTGTTAGCATCTATGCTAATCTCTGTACAAGCAGTCATTTCCTACTGCAGTGATGCTCATCATGCTCTGACTGGGCCATGCAGGCTGTGGCTGAGCACTCATTGTAGAATTGGAGCTTTGCAAGATAGATATGTCAGATGACAGTCATTGAATCGGGCTGAATGAGCTGCACTGCAAGGTTAGATTATCCCTGCAGTATGAAACAACATTTAACTGATTTTGCCATCTGTATGTGCAAAACAAGCAATTAAAGCCAAACAACCTTGCCAATGTAAAAATAAAAATTAAAAATATGTTTTTAAGTCTAAATGCATAAAACATTAAGTTTTTTGTTAGAGTGACAATTAATAATGACACATGCTACCTCAGGGCCCTCCATAGCTGGAAATATCTTAACTATGTGTGCTCTGGTGACTATATACATTGGTGACTTGGAGTTGACAACTTGACTTTGTCTGTAGATGTTTGTCTTAGCTTGGCCTCCTTGGCTGTATTTTCACACATATGAACTAATTAAGTATTGCTTTACACAATGAGTAATAGGAGTGAAGTATTGAAGGGAACACCCTTACAACAATACAACTTATATCAACACAGTTGGCAGCAATGCATCAGTTAACACGGTAACTGAGTACACTCATATGCCAAGACAGTAACAGTGTGCTGGAGGGAAATTGTGATAGACATAGAGCGCAGATGATTCTTTAGTAAGGTCCGATCACTTGCCATCAGTTGCCAACTAATAATTGATGATCATATTGATTATAGCTGTCTATTTTGCTACATTGACTCTAAGAATTAACACCATGTTTGCGGTTTACCTCTGACACAACAGGTACTTACATGCAGCCTGAGGTCTTTTGCCCTCTCTAGTGGTGTCCTCCAGTAACACACATCAAATAACCAAAAAAACTCATGATGCCAACAGACACAAATGTAAATAAAGGGACAACTGCAAGAATATCTCATGCTTAAGGCCCAAGGCTGTCTGTAACTACATGTTGTGTGAGAAATGAACTACAAAAATATGGGTGATTACATTATTGAGAGTAAGACAACAAACTAGAAGTGCTCCAGAAGTGCAACCCTCTGCAGAGGTATTTCTATATTTGCCTTATCTCACAATATTTACATATTCAAAATTCCTGGATCTGCATCCAGATTTGGATCAGTTTCAAAGTCTTATCAAAATTTGTTTTGTTATCTTACTAACTGTCAAACAGACAGAGGAACTGAGGCAAAAATATAGCCTCATTGGGGAAGGAATTAAAAAGCACTAATCAATGTTATCATCAGATATGTGAGAAACTGATGATGAGAGCACTGTTTCCTCATTGCTTCTAAAATATGTTTCCCCACTTCTCTGAGTCTGTCACCGTGTTACACTTTCATGAGTTGTAGCGCAAGAGTTCTTTCCAATGCCTCATTTCAAGGATTTTTAACCCCTTAAAAAAACACAGGTCAGGTGATTTTTGTTAGAAAACACAGCCAAAGAAACTAAAACAATACAACACGAAACAGCCATGGATGAAGTCAACTGAAAGTCACCATTAGTCAAGTTATAAAATGAAAATATATTCCTGACTTCTAAACAACAATGTGTCTGTCATCAACTAGATTGGCAATCATTACTGTGTGTGTCTATGCAGTCTTATCAACACACTGGAGATGTTGATGATCTATCAGTTTGTCTTTTAAACTTTCTGTCATAGTTCTTGCTGATGGAATGAATCCAGCACATCTGTTTTGCCTCGACACTGATCCTCCTCATTGCATAGACAGCAGCATGCTTCTGCATCACAGGGGACACATGGCAGCCATCTTGTGTTCGCCTTGATATAGTTAACAGCAAGTATATCGTCAGCCTGAGGCATACACTCTACACTGTAGTATAGTGTATGCCCTCCCAAAGAAAGGATATCGTAGGACCCTATAAAATCAGTTTTAATTTTCAAAATTCTGTTTTAGTTTTTCCTATATTCCTTATTTCTGCTTTTTTTCAGAATTAGGTTTGTAGTATCTTTAACCCCAAGACATAGAATAAAGCAATGAATAGTCGACACTCACTCCTCAGGTGATTCTCACACATACTGTATCTTTACTGGTCCAGTCAACAATATGTTGACAAAATTTGTAGAACATTTGACCACATTTGATCACCTGACACATAATGATAATTGGGAAACTCCTCTGTCCTTTACTTTTGAGTTAGCCTGGCCTTTTGTACTTTCTCTGCCAACTTGGCTGGTATCTGAGGCGGCTGCTTCGATTTGTTTGCATTGTTAATGAGGGGAGGAGGAAGGTGAGAGGAAATGAAGCGTGCATTGTCCCCTAACTTAGTAAGCCCTTGGGAGCTTTTTGAGATACATTCCTTTTCATTCAGGAAAAAAAAAAACTTTTAAGTAAAATGTCGTCCATTTCATGATTTTCCACATTTGCATCAAATTCAACTTTTAATGTCAAATTCTGTGATTCCATCAGAGATTCCATGATTGCGGATTTTATTGGGTCCTTCTAAAGTTTTTAATCACATCCTTGGCAGTGAATCTTGCAGTTCACACCAAAAGGCTTGTATGAAATAAAGATGTAGCCAAGAATTAAACCTACTCAAGGCCAATAAAACATCCTCAGAAAATTCTGTAAAGTCAGGTACTTACTTTAGCCTTCTTTCATAGCTCATGACGTTAGCATTAGCATAGACTAGCATCTTTGGTGCTGATAAGCAGATTTGTTTAAAACAGTTAAACACTAACTGTACCCTTAACTCAACCACTTTTAGTCACTGTAAACACTGAACTTATCAGCCTCCAGCCATGTATTTCATACTCCAATAGCTATTTGTAAGAGTTCATCAGCTGCCAAAGGAAAGAGCCAAAGAGCAAATTTCACTCTCAAGCACTAAGATAAAAAAAAGCAGCTGTTCTACAGAAATACTGACCATAAATATCAAAATTTTCCCTCTTAGTGTCCACAAAAACTCTGAAGATCATTTGCATCAGAAACTGACTTCAATTCCTTGACTGGAAAAATGCACAAGCCCTGCCAGTGTTGCCACAAACTATCCTTTTACACAGAAAGCACATACTGTTTTAAACAATGTCTTCAACAGCCTAAGGAACCAACAAATGAACTTTTTATTGGCAAGGTTGATCAGCAAAATAATTTTTAAAGAAAAAGTACAATTTAGTGTTTAAGTCATGGTAATTGTCCAGAACCCCATGTTTAACTGAACTGAATTATAGTCCCCCTTCCACTGGACACAATTAAATGTCACTATTTTTATAACACAGCTTTAATTATGGCACATAAAAAGCATATTTAGCATCTGTTCAGCTGTCATAGTCGTGCTAATTATTTATTTTCATGGTGTTGGAGAAAAAAGACTCAGTTTAGAAGCACAATGTAACACTGGAAACCATTACATTTAAACACAGAAGACTTTGTTTAGTTTTCAGATGTGTTATTACTAATTTTAGTTTTTTTTAATATGTTCACTGAACCTACTGACCCTCTATGCATATAATGCTAATAAACCTTTCATGTCACCCTGCGTGTAAGTGTTTTATTGTTATTTTGTGCAATGTGTTTTGTGGTAAGGAGCTGAAAATGTGTTGTGATTTTTCTCAAAGATGCTTTAATGCCAAATGGTATGATGTAATTAAGTCTGATTTGTCATAGGCAAAATAAAACTAGACATCATAATATGTAAACAGTTTATTTTATCATATATTCTGAAGGTATCAAAGGATATTCTATAATAGTTACTGCAAAAATATTTTCTGAAAGGTTTTTTAATACATTTGTAAAAAAAAAGAGTTTGACAAATAAACAAATAACTGTCATTACTTAAGATTTTACCACTACTCCCCTCTCTTTATGAGAGCAATAACTAAAATAAAATTAATGTCTAGATTCAAAATACATATGAAAACAGCTAAAATTTCACTCATCCAGAAACCAAATAAAGATCCAACCCTCCAATCAAGCTACTGTCCAATCTTTTTAATCAACGTATATATAAAAATCATCAGGAAAGCTCCAGCACATAGGATAGAAAAAAATAACTCCTATATTCCACCATGATCAGACTGGTTTTATCAAAGGTAGACAGTCATCCAGTAACACCCATAGATTATTCAACTTATTAGATGCAGAAAAAGCTTATGACAGAGTAAACTGGAAAGCTCTCTTCACTACTCTTAAGAAACTGTCACCACCATCGGACTAACCTCAAAGAGTTTCACACTGCATTGGGGGACGAGGCAGGGATGCCAACTCTCTCCTTCACTATTCACCCTCTTTATAGAGCCTTTGGCAGCAGCTATAAGCCAAAATGTTTGCATCAAGGTAATCCAAAATTCAACATAAGATTAGTTTGTATGCTGACGACAGTTTACTGTTTCTACAAGACCCTCAATCGTCTCTGCAGGAAACAGTGAATCTCATTGAATCATTCTCCAAGATTTCAGATTACTCAATAAACTGGAACAAATCCTCTGTTCTCCCATTACACGACAGCAGATGGGATGCAGCATGTTATATATATCACCTACCCCCTTATGTTCAGACCACATCACATACCTGGGCATTAATATTTCCTCCAGGCTGTCAGAGCTGATCGGACTAAATTTCACTCCTTAAAAAAAAAGACAGCGACCTCCAGTGCTGGATGAACTTACCACTGTCCATTTTTGGAAGAATAGCAACCATTGAAGTGACAGTATTTCCAATCTTTTTTTCAATAATTCCAATTCATCCAACTCTAACTTGGTTCAAGGCTTTAGATTCAATGTCCACTAAATTTTATTGGAAAAAACCCCCCACCAAGGATCAAATTTGCAACTCTGCAACAACCAAAATTGCAAGGCGATTTAGATGCTCCACAAATCCACCACTACTCTTTGGCAAATCAACTATGTCCATCCTATTCAATCAGATATCACCTTGTTGGATATAGAACAAACAATCCGTGAAGACATCTATTTCAGACCTCCCATTCATCAGTCAAACCATCAAGTATCATCCTTGTTTTAAAGCAGGAACTATCTCTCTTACACTCACAGCCTGGTGGAAATTCCACAAAATAACAAACTCAAACCTTGCACCATCCAACTTAACTCCAATGTGGCATAACCCTGATTTTCTAAGTAACAAAAAAACACTTCACCAGCATGCGTGAGCTGAAAAAGGCATCACACAACTTAAGCATATTTTTCACAATAACAACCTGATCCCATTTCACCACCTGGTCCAAGAGTTTGGCATCGGAAGCAGCTTCTTACAATATTTACAAGTCAAATCATCTATCCAATCCAAGATAAATATTAGATCCACCAATCTGTGTCTTCCTCCATCAACTGAGGAGCTTATAGCTCAAATAAGCTTCTTTCCAAGATATTTAAAATAATAATACTACAGACTGACAAATCCATTACATTACCCTCCAATAAATAGGAAAAAGATCTCTCAATTGCTCCTGATGCCGATTTCTGGGCTACAATCTTAAAAAAAAACATTTATTTTATGATCAAAAATGCAAATCTCCAGCTCATACAGTATAAAATCATTCACAGAACCCCCTGCACTGTGCAAAAAATGTTTAAAATGAGTTTTAGGACAGAACTATGTTCATATTGCACACAGAACTACCCTGACACCTATATTCACGCCACCTGGCAATGTACACCAGTTAGACAGTTCTGGATAGAAGTCCCAGAGTCCCTATACGAGACGATAAGCATACTCTGGTGATGGCAGTCAGGGGCATCTTTCCATCTAGATACCCAGGTTTGACCCACTGCCCTGTGGGTCCACTGGCCTGGTGGCCTCCCTTTAGGACGCTGGGGTGCTTTGTGGCTTGCCTCCTGCGCCCTGGATCTTCTGGGTCTATGTATGATCAGGGGGATCTGGGGGTGGTGCTGGCCTCTTCCCACGGTGGCACCTTGGCCGGCCCTGGGGCTTTGGGGTGGGGGCTGCTCCGTGGTGTGCTCATGCCTCTTCCTTCCTGCTGTCTGCCCTACGGACCCTCCCCTCCTCCTTCCCCCTCGCCTGCCCTCCCCTTCCCTCTTTTGGGGGGCTGGAGGCCTCTGGCCACCTGGGGGTCTGCCGCTGGGGCCTGGTTGCCCTCCGGGGGGGGCTCTGGCACTGCAGCAAGTGGGCCCACCCAATTAACAAGCTTGGTGTGGGCACCCAGTCGGTTGGGGCGGCTCCAGGAGCTATCATGGGGCTGTAGATTCCAGCAGTGGGAGTCGCCTGGTGCCTGTCCTGCCTCCTTCGGTGGAGTGGGGCCTGGGTTGCGTGTCAGGGACTCACTGGCTCGGTGCCCTGGAGGGACCCTGTGGTGTTCCTGTGGGGGGCAGCGTCTTGAGGGTGGTCTGCCTAAGTTGGTCTTCGGTGGTTGTTGGGTCGGTGGCTCTGGTGTGGCGGTCCACTGGGGGGCATGCTTTTGTTGGGCGCGCCTGGTCGCCGGGGCTCACCTGGTTCGTCGCCTGTGGGCCCTGGGGCCTGCTGTCGCAGGGGCCACTTGGCACTGCTCCCTTGCTCCCACTTGTCATGTCTGGTCGGGGTTGGCCCACACTAGCCTAGCCTCTGAATTTGAACTTCACTACTCACGCATTGCCCCCCTGTCAAATGCGGTAGAGGGGGGACTAGTTTGCCCTCTCCGTCTATCCCAGCCTCCAATTTTAACTGCACTACATACACTAACTTGGAGGGGAAGCAGGGCAGGGGTGCTGGGAGGGTGGGTGCAATCTGTTTTAGATTGCGACCCCTCTCTGCTCGCCTTCCACCTGCCTCACCTGCCTCCTGTTTTTAATGCAACACAACATCCAATTGCCTGGGGCAGGCAGTGAGGGGGGGGTCGGTGGGCTCCCACTCCTCCTGTTTTTCCTCAGTTTTAATTCACTAAACTACACTTAGAGCAGCACTTAGTCACTGTGGAGGGTTAATGTATCTTTGCCAGGGAACAAAGATTCAACAAAGGGGTGGTGGGGGTGGCTGGGTACTCAGGGTGGGGGTGGCTTGGGCCGAGTGGACGGGTGGTGAGTGGAGGTGTGTGCTGTCTGCACGAGGGGGTGCCACCCCAGATGCCCTGGTGTCATCCTTGGTGCCTTTGGGGGGCAGGTCGGTGGCCCCTTGGGTCCCGGGGCAGTTTCTAGATCCTGCGGCTTTGGGGGCCCGTGGGGTGGGCCTTGGGTGCCCTGGTGACTTGGGGGGGCAGCCCTAGGCAGTGGTCTCCTTTGGTATGGGCAGCTTCTTGTATATTCGGTGACCACCTCACATACAAGTGTGTACAGACACTCAAGCTCCTGTTGAGACCAACTGTAAAGAAATGATTGGTCCAGTCAGAATATGCTGAGTTGGGCACTCTTACACATCTTATCACATCCTGTGATGCATGCTTCTCCATATCTGACCCCTGTGGGTCCACCAGAGATGGGCTTTATTTTATGGTGGGTTTTTTGAGTGTGCTGGGAGCGTTTGTTCCCCTCTCTTACCTCGCCTCACGTCCCTCCCTCTTCTCGGCTGCTTCCAAACCTCATAAATTTACTGTCGTTAAGAAAGCACCAGACAGGAAGTCAACACGTGGACCATCCAGAAGTTTCAAAATAAGATACAATGCATGGACTCTTGCACGTAAATTTCCTCAATTGTTTGTCATTACGTCAAAACCGGAGGCATGAGCATCAGGTCAGCAGTCGGTCAGAGGGTCCTAGAGACAACACGACACCATGTACGAAGAAAAGTGAATCGTAGAGGTACAGAAATATATAACACTGCATACATGACACCAAAGGCATTTTCTACACAGATATAGGTGGATAGAAGTTCAATAAATCATGAAGCTGTGCGGTTGGGACCAGCAAAGAGACCTTAGAGAAGCGAAGTGAGGTGTTGTTTATTTCTTTTCTTAGTCTATAACATGTTTTATGAGCGTGTGACATCGCTATTCTCATGAGAGCCTGTGGCTCTCCGGGGATCAGACTCCCCCTACGGGGCTGCACGCCACGGCGCTGCTCGGCGCCTTCAGTGGGTCTGTCGAAGCAAAACCGTGCTGCGCGGCTTTCGTGGAATTTGAGATTCCATCCCACCCACATATCAGTCATCAGTCAGTCATCATCAGTCATCAAGGCAAGGCAAGCACAAATGGAGCAGCTGCCGGGGAAACTCCACCGCCAGCTTTGCTACCTACTGCTACACAAACTTCCAACAGCACGGCTACCACCACTCACTACTTTATGTATTTTATTGTATTGTTAAATGCTAAAAAGTTTCTTTTTGGCTGCTCATGGCAAGTTTGTTTTGCACCTGACCATGGCATGCATGAGCACTGCAGAAACTTTTTCAGAAAGAAAAAAAAGTCTACATATGTGTTGTCTACATATATATATATATATATATATATATATATATATATATATATATACACATATATATATATATGTGTGTGTGTGTGTGTGTATATATATATATACATATACATATATATATACATATCTATATCTATCTATATCTATATATATATATGTATATATATGTGTGTGTGAAGACTCGAGAATCGACTCGGACTCTAGATCAAAGACTTGTGACTCGTCAAGTCTTGCCCCTCAAAGACTCGAGTGTTGACTCGACTCGAGGTCAAAGACTCGTGACTCGACTCGGACTCTAAATCAGAGACTCGTGGACATCTCTGGGGTCCACCCCTTACTATCAAGACCCCACATCTCCGGTGTCCCTGATTTCTTACTGCCTTTACTTCCAGTATGGACTTAGATCAGCACAGCACTTGGACTACTATCTCAAATTAATTACACTACCAGTTTGTCCTCCTCCCTGTTGTCTTGTCCTGTCCTGTCTGTCACTATTTCCCCTTCTTTTGCACTGTGGTGTGGCATGGCCCTCCCCTTCAGCTCACATCAGGTGTTAAATAAAGTTTGATTCGATGGAGTAGCCTACAGGGAGGGCTGGTGATGGTCACTTGTAGCAGTGATTCATATTTACTTATCTGTCACTGCAAGAAAAAAAAATGCATTGGTCTGCCATCGGACACAGTGCTCAGCTGAAAAGATAATGCAGACATGGGGGAAAAAAAAGATTTTACTACTACTGCCTTAGCCAAGTTAGTTTTGGAAAAGGAACAAAATCCTCAATGGGACTCACTGGTGAAGTCAAGGTAAGATATATTAACTAATCAAGGAAAAAACAACATATACTAGTTTATTGCATTGGAAAAGTATTTTTAATTGGCTTTGATTCAGTATTAAGCTAATTTGATTAATTTTTTTGTATATAAATTCTGTTGAAATTCTGATGTTTTTTGTTGATAATTAACAGATATTTTGATCACCTTATTAATAGTATTTTACTTGCAATAATGGCCCCTCTGAAACTGATACCAACAATAAGAACAACCCCACTGTAACCAAAGCTGCCTGCTTAAAATCTTTTTTTATTATTATTTTTCTATTAAGAAGAACAAAATGGCATAATTAAGACATGCAATACCTGAACTGTATGTTTGAATGTTAATAATCATGATTAAATTGATATTTAGAGTAATTAAGGACTCAGGAGCAACAACACTGAGTCTGGTCGCAGTCTACCAACTCAGCGTTGTCATTTCTCCCTGTATCTACAATGTGGTAGAGTTTGACATCAG
Source organism: Scarus forsteni (assembly GCA_036419115.1). Lineage (NCBI taxonomy): Eukaryota > Metazoa > Chordata > Actinopteri > Labriformes > Labridae > Scarus > Scarus forsteni. Next base: position 1,342,648 of record JAZDUH010000388.1, read on the forward strand.
ATGCTCATACTTAACCATCAAGTTTTTTTGGTAAAAGATGACTTAGTTTACCTGTATACATATAAGAGTGACCCAGTTTCAGGTCCTGATTTGCAAAGAGACTGAGCAATTTCCCTCTGGTTTCCTCTTAATGCAGGTTACGTTACCTTTGTATCTATAACTGACTCATCAACATACACATCTGAAATATTTCGGGTATGCAGCTCAGATCACTGATAAGACACTTTAAACAGGTCTGACTGCATCACACTAGAGGGTGGAGCTGACAGAGGAGATTACAGAGACACGACTGAAACAGAGAAACAAATGATCAGACTTAAAGAGGGTATGCTCATGATGTCAAAGGGCAGGTAAGGGGGATGAAGTCACTGAGGGGCAAAAGCAGACTGCAACAGCAGAAGTGGGATGAGAGCCGTGAGGTTGCCAAAAATATATATATATTTTCATACTTTTTGATACCATGTTTAAAAAAACACAATACCATAAAATTGTTCATTTGGTAATAACCTTGAAGGAACAGTTCAGTTTTTTGAAGTGGGGATTATGAGCTCCACATGGCCACTACATAGATGCAGCTGGCCAATGATCTGTCCCCCAAGGGGAATCAGAAGAGTGGTGTTATGATTGCGGGGAAGCAGTCATATTCAGTCCCTTTCTCATCTACCTGGTTAGATGTGAACTCTTAGCCTGTGCACTCATTTACAGAACTTTTAGTGAACTTCTAGTTGTGTTAAGATAACTCCTGGTCAGCTTTGAAAGACTGTGTTTAGGACTCCCAGACAGTTTTTAGAGACTGCTTTAGGACTCTTTGGATTCGTAACTTTGCATTTTGCTTTGAGTGTTTTTTTAAGAAAACAGATGGTGAATCAAACAATGTCGGTTTTAACTGAAAACACGCTGCCACTGCCTTGGTTTTAACATGGTGCTTACCACTTGATTTTAAAGGACCAGTTCAAAAGCTTTTCATACTCTCCATGCCATGTGAGGAAACAAATTACGGTGAGATGAGTCCAGCCCTGAAAGTAATAGTAGTTGAACAAGAAAAAATTATGTGTTTTTGTTAATATCTTCCATAAGAGGTGGTTGATGGGGGAGTCCCAGAGCAGCTGAAGGCCCCAGATCCCAAGTTATAGGATGGTATTCATTGAGGGGGCTCTCGTGATGGTCTGAGTAAGACCGTTATGGACAAGTTGAAGTTTATAGAGGGAGTTCCAAGGGAGACTGAAAAGAAAGGAGTTGCAATCCAATCCAAGATGTAAAGGATATCTGCAGCATTATGAGGGGGAAATGCTTGCGGAAGTATGCAGACCATGTGACATTATCAATATGACCCTAAAAAGATTGATAGACAGATTTTTAACCTGAAGGGAGGAAGACACAAAGGGTTGTCAAAGGTGAGGAAAAAAATGTCATATAGATGCTTGTTAAGCCCACAATGAACTAAGCCACAGTATGACTTAGCAGCTAGACCCTGTTGTTAGCTGTTAGCTTAAACTACTTTTCAGACCTTAGATTATTGTCTTGCGTTAATACCACACATATCATTTACTACTTATATGCGACATGAATCTCGTTGATGACAATCCCCACCAAGTTCTTCCGGTAAATTTCTGAGGAGAGCATATTTCGCGAGGTATTGGCCATACCATAGACTAACTGGCATCGGTCATGAAGGGTTTTCACATTCTCTCACAGTTTCCCAACAGTGATCCCAAGCTTCCTGGCTTCTCTGATTTGATCGTCTGTAGGCAACCATCAGAGAATATCACAATGATTATCACAACGGGATTCTTCCCTTCTTTTCACAACCAGAGGAGTCAGTTGGCAGGTCAAACTCCTACCAAATCCAATCAGGAGAAGAGTAAAAACATGATTAAGTGAAGTTGTAGAGGTCTGGAGCCTGATAAGATGGATCTGCATGATTTCAGACAAGCTTCTCATACCCTCATCACCGCACCTTTATCTACTCCTTTGGGACTCGTCCCTTGCCAGATGATTCCAGCATTCACATGTGCTAGTTCTCCTGATTCTGCTCTTGAGATTTTGAAATTGTGTCTTGGATTGTTGTGCCTATGAACCTATACTTGTTCCTGTGCTCGTTTCTTGCAGTGTCTCCACAGGCCTTTACCACTGTCAGGCTCTTCACCCACACTCTGCTGCAGTGACTGGAACCCTCTCTCCCCTTCCCCTGCAGCTCTTACGTCTCCCCCTGATCCCTGCTCCCTCACTTATCAGGCTCCTCTTCTCTGGAACCATTTACCGACCACGGTTGGAGAGGCAGACACCCTCTCCACCTGCAATAGGCCCAGACTGCCTGGGGGGATCTGGCACATTGGGCTCTATCTCTTAGCCACATTCCAGTTCATAATCATTATAGCTGTTAATGTAGATATTAGCATGATCCCTCTATCCATGTGTAAAGGAGTTAAAGATTCCACTTGCCATCTCTTGGCATAAAATGTTATTTTTTTTTCTTTATAAACTGGTAATATTTAATTCTGTGCATCCACTGAGACTCTGTGTGATATGAGCGCCCTCTGCTGGCGCCCTTGCAGACATGAGTGGTGCAATCTGTTTATTTCTGCCTGACTGCACCACGTTCCTCTGGGTGCTTCTCGAAGCTCCAAAGTTCCATCCTCGCCTCCTCCACTTGCGTCTTAGTCCTGCCTACCAGAGATGCATGCCAGAGACGCAAGGAAAAGAAGAGAGGAGACGAGGAGATTCATTTTAAGAGCATTGAGATGTCCTCTCCTCCGGAGCGTCACATGAAGCGACGTCTTTTGGTGATGAGGGCGTCACAGCTGGATATACCGGTCCGAGCGCACGGGAGAAACTGAATTAAGGAAAATAATGTAAACTCCAGGGCGCTCAACCGCGGTAAATTCATATTTACTTTTACATCGATTTAACATGAATATGTACATGAATGAAAGAGAAAACTGTCACGTTTTCCCAGGCCCAGAATGATAGGAGTTTTAAATTGTCATATTGCGGCCACTTTGTGTTCATAAATAATGTGTTTATTCTGCTATAAGCACTTAAACCCCCCTTTCTGCGCATTTATATAGAAAAAATGTAAAGACCTGAGATAACAATGTACAATTCACTACTTTCTCTCCTTATTTATGCTTGGTTAGATCAGGAACTACATAAAATATGCTTTTCGTTAATGAGCATTATAATCTGCCTGACAATGAGATCTATTGGGTCCATATCTTTGTCAATGAGCATTTCTTTTTTTATTATTTATTACTGTCCATGTTTGCTGTTTGTAAATGTATGTATGGTCTGGGTAGACTGCAAAAACTGAATTGCCCTTTGGGAAAAATAAAGTTGTCTAGTCTAATCTAATGTAAAATGTGTTTTTCTGAACAGACCTGTCTACTGTAGCAGCCTCACAGTTACAGACATAAACACAAGCAACACAGATAAATCAGGACAGACAACAGATGGAAAACCCAAAAGAACTGCCCCATGATAGTGTTCAATATTTTCTGTGATATCAATCTATCCAGCTTAGAATTCTTTTAAATGGCGAGTCAATTATTTCTTTGCACAGTGAAGAAAATAAAAAAAGAGATAAAAGAGACACTGAAGTTTAGTAACTGCTCAAATTTGAGGGAACATTAGGCCTACACATTGGCTACTCTGTGTGAAATGTGGATATGCTCATTACAATGACTCCCAAAAGTTGCTAATTTTACTTTAACACTTTCTCTTGCTCCATGATGTTTACATTTCACACATGTGGGCAGCTGACGCTTTACAGCCGGCTGCTGATACGTCACAGGGGGGCGTGTTTGTCAGTGAAAAGACTTCCGCGAAGCCTGCACTTGTGTTCCCTCGATTATACCTCCTCCAGATCAGTCTCCTCTCTCCTCTCTCCTCCGAGCGCATTTGGCGCTTTGGAATGTCCTTCAATATGGCTGCTCACAAAGTACTTCTGGTGTCGCGGAGGAGAGAGGAGACTGCATTTTGGCACATTGGGAAGCACCCTCTGTGGTAAGTTCTCATATTTAAGCTCCGCTAAAAATGCAATAAAACATTTTTTTCTGGACAGGGGTGCTTTCTTTTAATTTGGCATGTTTGAGATAATCTCTGGGACTGCCGTTGAACTTTTCTGTGATTATATTGATTGTTTAGTCATTTAGGCTTGCATGTGATGTGTTTTGCTAGCTAAAATGTAAATGAAAATGTATATGTGGATACTTAAAATCCATACATAAAAATTCACAAAAAAGTTTTATGTTCTATTGTAAAGTGTCTTGAGATAACATTTGTTATTGGTTCAAAACAAATAAAGATTGATTGATTAAGATTGACTTAGCTCCACTCCACACTCCCCCTCCTCTTTGTCACTTCCCTCAATAAACTTGAGATTGTTTAACCTGAACTCTCTCTGCATTTGCTTTTGGGTCCAAACTTAACTGCAGGGGATCATTCAGATCACTTGTGCATCCCTCTGATTTTTTACCTCTGGGCACCCTCAAAGCCAAAATTGTAAATGCACAAAAGACAGATGTTAATTAATCAGGCATTAGTATTTTTGTTTCTGTGTAAACTCTTTAACCACTTCAGCTCCGCTCAGCTCAGAATACCAAATATTCAGTCATTTTCAGGATTTAACCCTTTAAATGCCTGTTTTAAAACATGCCTAAATTCCTCTTTTAAAAAAAACAAAACAGAAAAAGTCACAAGAACAAGATTTTCAATATAATGAAGAGTGGGGGGAGCATTGCTGGTGATAAGAGTCTTGGATTTGTCAGCAACATTCATTTATTGTTTGACCACTTTTAATGATGTCAGAAATGACACCACGATGGGCTTAAAGGATAGATTTTAAGACGTGTGGAAATTAAAATTACAAATCATTTCTCTGTTAAGTCCCTAATGATGAAGAAATTGTATTTACATGCTTTGAAGTATTTATAATATCCCAACTTCGTCTTTTTGGGTTCTCACTAGCATTGGGTTGGAAGGAGTGCATGGAAACATTGATCTTAAAGCGGGAACCATGACAACAAGTAATGAGAATCACTGTGTGAAGGAAAGGTGGCATGATGGTGCAACAACATAAACGACAGAATATACATACAAACACACTCATTCAGTCATACACAGCAACGAGCTAAATACATATATTAAGGAAATTAAAAATTTCTTCCCTGTGAAAGTGATAGACAGTTTGTAGACTGATATTTGGAGCTGAATATTCTTTAATATTCTAACGGATGGGTTTCTTTAAAACCGAACAGGGGTCATTTCGTTTAAAACTATTTCATACTCTGTTGTTTGGGGTTTTGGGTTAATAGTTTTGGGAATTAATTTATTTATGTCAAAACCACAACTTTTTTTCTTGCGTTTCTGTTTAATTTGATCTTTTTAGGGGGGCCAGATGAGAAGCTGTGGGGGCCTCGATGTGGCCCCCATGTAACCAGTTGATGATCCTTCATTAGAAGATCATAATTACTAAACCACTGAACTGTAAATAATGGAAATTACCAAGGTCAGAGTGTCCAGGAGTTGTTTTAAAGTAGCTTCTCCTGTAATACATCAGTCTGTCCATTAGGGGGCAGGAAGAGCCAATCGGTGTGCAGAGAGATTTGAGGATGTACAGTGTAACTCAGGGATCATGATGACCTGCTGCTTCCCTTAGGTATTGTAGAAAAAGTTGCTGCTCAGAGGCTGTTGTACATGCACAGATTCCTGTCGTATATCTGTCAGTACTTTTATTTGTTTGTGTGACATTATAGCTCTGCCTCCTTGGCTGCAGTGACCTTGAAGCGGCTGTAAAGGAAAGACAATAAAGACGACCCTCTGGCAGACCATCATGCAGCAGAATTAGAAACAGTGATTGTCACTTCAGCTCGGGTAAGAGCCCCTGAAGTTTTTCACTGGGGAAAGTCCAACACTAATGTGTCTGAATGGAATCTGGGCTGAAGGTCACAGAGACTGAATCATCATCACAGCTAAGTTTTCTGATGAAATCAGACAGAAACACATGAACACATTTACAGCTGCTGTGAAGTCAGGAAGAGCCTTTTGTGTCATCCTTACAGTTCATTTTTCTCATGAAATCAGACAGACACACATGAATATAAACACGTATGCAGATACTACAAAGTCTTGTGACGTTTAAAGCATCCCCAAAATTCATTTATGTGAATAAATCAGACAAAACTCATGGATTTGTGTACATGGACATGTACACAAAATGAGGGGATTTTTGTTACTGATGTGGCCCAATTATTAATTGGGAGACAGACTTTTTCATAAAATACCACTCAAACCTCTAAACAACTAGAAAAGCTCTCATAGAGCATAGACCTCCACCAAGCAGCTCAGTCTTCCAGTAGTGACTTTTCCACAACCTCTGTAAAAGATACAATCCTGGATCATCAGATCCAGAATAGTGCCAAGATCCAGACTAAATTCAGAACATACGTGGAAGTTGTTATCCTATGTGAACACAACACGTTTCGGGGACGTTAATATTTACATTTTTTAAAGGAATTTTTTAAAATGGAGTTAATAGGATTTCCCATTATATAGTGATTTTTTTTTGTAACATCATCTGAATTGGATCCGGATGAAATTTACCTTGATGATAGAGACAAGTAACCTCATATCATCCTCTAAAATTGAAACTGAATCCTTTACAAAATGGTAAAGCATATGATCTTTGTAAATTCTGCCCAGTGTTAATTTTAGATTTTTTTAAAACATTTTTGAATTTTTTTTTTGCATCCAGAAAAATAAAAAATCCAACCATTTCTATATTGGGCCATTGCCAACATCTGCTTAAAGTTGCAGCAAATCCATCCAGTATTTTTGCATGATCTTGCAAACAGGCAAACAAACAAACCAGTAAAAATAATGCTTCCTTGGCAGAGGTAAAAAGTGTTGTTTACCTGAAACTTTTTTTTTTTTTTCTAAAATACACTTTATCTCGTAGATGTTTAAAAGGTGGATACAGGTCCTTACAAGTCTGCACAAAAATATATATATGGAGGCATCAAATTATTAGGATATGAATTTTCAAATAGATTGCCTGGATATTATTTCTCTGAAGCTGGCCTCTTCAGGTCAGGTATGGGAGCATATGCTTGTTTGGCTCTTTGCCTCTTCAACCTGGTCCCTGTATCACTCCGGCCTCCTGATGGCCTTCGTCCAGGTCTGTGCAAGGCCTATGATACATCCCTTTAGGTGTTCTCCCATATGACCTCTCCATGATTCAGGCAGCTGCCTCCATGGCTTGGTCCAAGCAATCAGGTCTTGGGCACCCAGTATGCAGTGGGAAGAATAAGGTTTGGGAAATCTCACCAGGTGCCCATAGCACAGCTGCCACTCCTGTATCCAGCAGCTTACTGCTCCTTAGCATTGGACACATGGTCCTGCCAACAAAACCCAAAAATGCTTTGAAGGGAAAAAGTCATGAAGAAGAACATTTGACATCTCTGGCCAGTAGTCTATGTCCAGGCCTCACAGGAATTTAGAAAGACCAGGGGGATCGGGGGCCTTGGTGGTGCAGTCCGATAGTACACCTGGTCAGAATTGTTATTTAAACTCAAGTTCATTTATCATTTTACAATTTAAGAGGAATCTAAAGACTCTTAGTTTTAAAATGTGAACACCATGCTGAATTACACTGCAAAGGTGAGTGATGAACTGCTTCCCTGTTCTCATGACCCAAAGGCACAAACTTGATTGCAGCATGTGGATCGAGGTGTCCCAGAATGCCTGGATCTCTGTTTTAACCCGGGAGACCTGCAGTCCCAGCTGTTTAGCCTCCCAACTCAGCAGCTCAAGAGCCCCACAAGGACATCTACAGACTCTGCAAGGATCACAGCACCATCAGAAAGTCCAGATCGGTGATCCTGACCATTGAGGGACTCTCCACAGTTTGCTGTACCTGCTACTCACCCCAATATCTGCTCCATAGGAGCACTGGGGGTGTAGGGCCAAGACACAGCCCTGTGTCACCCCAGAACCAACTGGGACAGTCAGAGATGGAATCAGCACACCTCACTGTTAATTTTTGTGAACTGGGCACAATACATCTTCCATTTACCCTTCATCTCTAAAATTCTTGAAAAATTGTCGTCAGCCAACTCCACACTCACTTGGTTTCTGCCCCCATCACAGCACTGAAACAGCACTTATCAGTATCACCAGTGACCCCCTCATGGCAACTGATTCTGGTACAATCTCCATTCTCACTCCTACTTCACAGGCTGCACTCAGTTCATACAACTCAACTCAACTCAACTTTATTTATAAAGCACTTTAAAAACAACCACAGCCGAAACAAAGTGCTGTACACAAACAGACAAAACAAAACGGACAGAAATTAATTAAAAACAATGGATAAAATAAAGCAGATATAAACACTAAAACAATTGCTTCAATGTTTTTAAAAACTAATTTAAAAACAGTAGAAACAATAAGTAAAAGCAAACCATAAAACACTAAAACAGGAGCTGAGTCTCATGCAGGGTCAAAAGCCAAGGAATAAAAATAGGTTTTAAGACGAGTTTTAAAAATGGACAGTGAGGAGCTTTGTCTGATGTGGACGGGAAGCTCGTTTCATAATTTGGGGGCCACCACAGAAAAAGCTCTGTGATCCCTAAATTTCCCTAAAATTATCCCTAAAATTATCCTTCAAATCAAAACAATACAAAACTTAGACTACAATTTGAATGAGCTACGGTACATGTCGACTGAGAGAGAATTTCATTTTTCAATTCTTTGGGGGTCATATGAAAGGTTATATGAAATAATGTTTTATATTTTACTCATTTTTCTGCACATGCTCATTCTTATAGGTGTGCCCTTAAGTCTTCCTGGAAGTGCACTATGCTGAAAGACATTGTTCAGCTGTTCTGAAATTGGATGACCTTGCCATGCAGATGGATCTGCCTTATTCAGTGTCTGTAATCAGACAAATTCATCAGTTTGTTGATTGTGCACATGGTCCAGAATTAACCCCACACAGACACGAGCTGCAGTCCGCACATCATCAGTAGGATCAGTGTGGAGGCAGAGGAGGGATCATAGATTGATCACAGCCGAAGAAACAATAAGAACAGAAACTTTTACAGACAAACTGATGAATCAAGACCACAATCATCAACATCTACATGAAGTGTGAGACTGAACAGGCACAAACCTGACAGTTTAGCCAGCAGATGACTGTTAAGGTCCCCTTTATCTATCAGCACAGTCAGCAGCAAGTCATCAATAAAAACGGTAACTCATTACACCCATACACCGAAACAGTTCTGACGGTGGACAGAGAGAAAATATCTGAGAAATGGAGTGCAGATAATTCTGAATGTGAGTCCTGACCACTGGTAATTTGCTGCCAATAAATATTTAACTGATTATTGGTGTCTATTTTATTACTTTTACTCTCAGAAGTATGTTTGTAGTTTACCTCATGATAAATAGATACATACAGCCTGAGGTTCTATTGTTTGTGTATTGTTTTGTTAGTAAGATTTGTGACATTCAGTCAAGAATATTAAAAAAAATTGCTCACGGGGTGCTGGTTTGGCGGAGTGGTTAGCAACCAGGCACCCCATGTACATGCTTCTGCCAGTCCAGGTTCAAATCCCGCCTGTGACCAGTTTGCAGAGTGTCCTCCCCTACTCTCTCAACCCCTTTCACAACCCTATCCACTGTCTCTCTCCTATGAATAAAGGCACAAAATGCCCAAAAAACATACATAAAAAAAATAAAAAATAAATAAAAATTGCTCATGATGCCAATGGGCACAAACACAAACACAGGGACAAACTGCAAGTATATCTCAGTCTTTGGCGGCCTCGGACGACAACGCTTGAGGCATCGATCACTCTACAGTCCTGCGCTCTTTGCTGGGGGAGCACATTTGGAGTGCACAAGAGCAAAAGTACAGGTGAGTGCAGGGCTACAGAGGGAGCTTGGATTTCAGATTGAAAATACTTAACACATTTAACATTTAAGATCCGTAAATTTCTAAACCTGTTCCAAGAGAGTAAAATTCCCCTTCCACCTCACACTAGATACACCAGAGGATAATCAAAGATCATCTTTAGGACCACCAGATAATCAGGTCTTTGCCTACTCTGGCCAGAAGTGGGGATCCTAGCCAAAACTCTGGTCAATTATTTGTTGTGTCCTTTTAGGATAGTTTAGAGCAGAGGTCATCAACTTGTTGATCTTGATCTTCTAGTAGATCTACCAGACAGTTCTCGTGGATCTCTAATGTGGGACATGCACCTACGCTTGATGAAGAGGTCCACATATCCATGGCATGCATGGATCTGGTTGATCCTGCTGCTAGGGACATGAGGTTATTTCATCGTACCTCATCAGTTTTTAGTAAGAGAAAGATCGACTGATTAAAACGTGCCATTCAGGCCTTTTTGCTCAGATTTTTTAAAGTCTTGTTTAGTGATAGGTTGCACAAGCTTCTGAGTGCAAAAGTGAATTTAAGTGTTTTATTGAAAGGTTTTTGATAGGCTGAAGATTGCATCTTCTAGCTTGAGTGAAACAAGACAACAACCTGTGAGTGTGATCATATACAGTGATTTTTCAGTGAAGGCTGGCTGATAAAGCTTCTCCTTCTTGCATCATTGGTGATCTTTCGTCAGAAAAGTTTGGTGACCACTGATTTAGCGTAACCAGTTAACTTAATGAGAATATTTTTGATGTGTAGGATGAAAAAGGAGTGCTAGGGGAAACCCAAGCAGGCACAAACTGAAGTCAAACTTGGCCAAAACAAGTAAATAAACACTAAATTGTTAAATAGCGCAGAGGAGTGTTCTGCCCTCCTGTTTAGCGTAATTACCACTGTCCCTTGAGTGTGTGTGTGTGTGTGTGTGTGTTTGTGTGGGCGTGAGTTTGTATGTGTGTATTTTTGTGGGTGTTTTTTTTTTTTTTTAGTGTGGGGGTCTGTGGCGTAGGAGGGGGTAAAGAGGACGGGACGGGCTTTTCCTCAGGAAAACGTATCACCTTCCACCACAATAGCGCCTGTCAGGAAACCGCAGGCAGCCACATTGCTCTCTTGAGTCACCGAGTACTTTGAGACACACTTGTCGGTCGCACACACACTCACATGCACACTCACTGGGCAGCCTGGCAGCCCGCACAGACAGCACACTCCAGGATGAGTCTGGACTGACACACTGTGAGGAGAGCTCAGCAGGTAAGAAGATCTGACCACGCTCACTTAACTCTCTGAGATGATCCAGTTTTCATTGATGATGCTCCTGGATTAATTAAAAACATCTTAAACAGCATTCTGCAGAAAAAAAACAGTTCAGATGAAACTTTTAAAGAGATTGTTGCTGCAGTAATGGATGCATAGATGTCAGTTTTGTCCCTGGAATTGATTTTAAAGCATTTCTGTCAAGTGTTATATCACAAGTTCAAGGGGGAAAAATCAAAGTGAACGTTCTGAAGGACATTTCCAGCATCCTGTTGTGTGAAAAGGTCTTAATGATGTCTGCTCTCTTCATATCCCCTATTGTTTGCTCCAGAAGATGTTTTGCTTTGGAGGGGTCGTAAACTCCTCCGCTGCTGTTTGCAAATGTTTTCCTGTCGTGCACTCCTCATAGATTCTGATCAGCAGTAAAAGTGCTCTTAAAGACAGAATTCAGGTGTGCACGGTGCCTGGAGAGTGATGATTAAAAAGGAAGAATGGAGGGAAAGTTGCTCAAGTAATGTTAAAGATGTACAGGACAAGAAGTAAGTGATAAATAAGGTACATTGGATTAAATTGAAAAATCTAAGTTGTAAAAACATACAGCTAAGTTCCAGTCTTAGAGTGGCTGCCCTTCAAATTGTATATCTATAAAAAATTGAGCACATACAAGAGAAAAATAGTAAAATCAACAAATAAAATAAACAAAATAAACCAGACATGGACCATAAACTAAGATACTTTTGTGCCTATTTCAATATCAATTTCATTTATTTTCTGTCTTTACTTCTTTGTACCTCTTTCTATATGGATACAAAAATCTAAATACCAAGACAGAGATTCTGATTTCTTGCCTATAACATTCTTGGAAATATCTTATCAGCAGTAAATTGAATTAAAGGTAAGATTTGGTGCAATGCAATAATGTCTTAAATTAAATGTTCCAGCCTTTTCTTGTATTTTTATTTGGCATGCACAATGTCGCATTTTGCTGATTTCTGATTTCTGATTTATATTTTCAAATAGTGATAATATCAACACAGGTTTCTTTGTCAAGAGCTCAAAGCCTCCACTTGACTGAAAATGACCTGGTCCTCTCACATGGAGTTTATCTGCATTAGAAAGAAATGAACCAAGAACAACATAATGTTATTCTATCATTAATTTGCTACATATTAGATATAAAGTGGGCATTTAGTGAGAATGAGGGTCATCAGCTACATTTGTCCAGTTTTTGTCCAGGCGCACATGACAGAGGGTAGAACTCAAATACTTTTGTCTGTAATGTATTGTTAGTTACAATGTTAGCTTAGCTTTTTTATGGGTAGTTCTTGGACTTTAAAAGGAAAATTAGTCCCTATCACATACTGTTGCCACCTAGGGCAACTGAGATATTTCGGTTAAAAATTAATGGGAACGTAACAACAAAAGTCTAACCCAACTGTTTTTTCAAGCATATTTTATTGAATTTAAGAATACTCCGGGGGTTGAAGAAGATGCTGTGGGGACAGATGTGGCCCCCGGGGCCGCCAATTGATAATCATTGCATAATAATATACATATTGACCTAAAATTAAATATGTGAGATATCCCAATAAGTGGGATATTTTCAGCCAATTTGTAAGGTTAAAAATCTGCAGTAAATGTTAATATCTACTGATGCAGATCATCACTTTTTGGGGCGATTTTGCTCATGCTGATATTGTATTGATTATAAGATGCATCCACAATTTTATATTGGTTGTTAGAGAAGGCTTTGTGAACACGTGCAGTTTAAAGATTAACAACTCAGTAGATGAAACTGGAGTACTGGGGTGCTTTATTTGTTCAGAATTGTCCTAACAATTGCAGTATATCAATTTACAATTTCAGGCTATGTTTAGAGGAATGACTCCTTTAATTATGGCAAATTAAAACAATTGAACACAGATATAATGAAGCAAACTGTCAGCATATTAACAGACTTAAGCACAGACACAATTATCCAACTCTTATGAAAATGTGTGCACTTGTAATTCCCAATTTAGTGGACAGTCTTGCTCATATTTGCCTCTTTTATTTTCTTATTTATGATTTGTGTGCTTTTACACGTGATATGATAATTGAAATGCCACAGAATAGAAAACTCACAGTTGAACATTTTGATTTCCATTTGACTATGAATGTATAACTCATCACCATTGTATCACCAGATATGTTGTATAGGAGCAGTAAAATACTGATCCATATTTCCATGGACTTGATCAATGGACTTAAACTTGTGCAGAACTGTTCTCTTCTCCTGACTCTAAGTGATTTTACAGGCAGGTCAAATCTTTTTCTTTACTCACATTCACTCTCTGATGTTTACAGTTTTGAGGCATGAAGACAATGTTATTCCATTTTTTCTCTGATCTAACCATCAAAAATTCAAAATTGCTACTGATAGAATGATAGATGGTCTTAGTCATTGTGCTTTATTATATTTAAGAACTCTTTAGACTATACTAAGACTATTTATGGGTCCCTAATGAACAGAAACTCATAGAGGTAGATATTTAGGGTCCACCATGAGCATGTACCAAATTACAGCCACACAGCAGCATTTTTAAGAATAAATGAGCGATAACTGCATTCAAATCTAACAGTCTGTGGGACATTTTGATCTCATTAAGAGCAGCTGTGACTCAGGGTATCTAACTGTTCTTTAAGCTGCATGCCTTTGTGATGAACTGGCTTTTTAAAAATAAAACTCTGAAATTCAGATGTTTTCCAATCTCTGCAGACTAGATCTGCTAGTCTGCAGAGATGGGAAAACAGCAGCAGCAGGACACAGTGTGCTTCCACACAAGGAAACATTAAACCATAAAAATGTATCGACATGGAGAGGAGAACACAGTCCTAACATAAACAAGGAAGATGATGGGTAAGTCATTATAGAGGGGTATATATTACACTATCAATATGTCCAAACATGATCTGCCTCAAGTTTACTTAAAGAAAGTCATTGACAAAAACAAATGTATAGATCAGAGTGTTAAAGAAAACATGTAAAAGTTTTGAAAATGTAAGATGGGGTTTTAGTGTTCAGTATATGAAATACTTCCAATCTGAACAAACATCGTTCTGCATTGTACCACGGCTGTGAGTTTCATCTGTCATGCTCTCACTCTGTTTTGACTGCATTGGTGGGGTTACCTGGCACAGCAGATGGGCCATCAATATATTTCGCAAGTCCATGTAGGAAAGAGCTCATAGAAAGTGTTTGGGGTGGGCAGAACCTTTCAGAAGCATACTATCTAGTAGGTGATCATCCATTACGGGCAATCAGGTACTGTTGGCGGGCGCTACTGTGCTACAGAATGTAAAACAAACTCTTCAAAATATGTTGAAAGTGGACTGAAATTATCCTCTGATAAAAAAGTTTGGAGTGTTAATATTTGTTTTTATTAGATCAAGACATTACCTGATAAAATTGCAACTAAAGCTGTTAGCCTCTATGCTATTCTTTGTACAAGCAGTCACTTCCTGCAGTTGTCTCACTCGTTACTTCCACCTCTTCCTGCTCCAAAAGACTTTGATTGGGCCGTTCTCCTTTCGGCCACTCAAAATTGTTGTAGATTGGAGCTTGGCAAGATGGATCTGCCTGATTGCAGACACTAAATCAGGCAAGTCCAGCTGCCTGAGTAGTTAGAGGTGGGGTGTACTGTCTCTTTTGGTGGCTCGGGGCAATGATTCTTATGAACTCAAATTTGAGTCGAATTGAGGTGAATTTTATTTATTTATATTTAGGAATATATGCTTGGCCTGATTTAAAGTGAATCTATAGTCGAACATTAAGATAAAGTGGAAAGAACCCTAAAATTCAAGCGTGTAAACAACACAAATAATGTAGGGTTTTGCTGCTCTTTGAGGATAGTGGTCTTGACCTGTTTGTATCACAGTTTTGGGAGTCCCGGCTCATTAATTCAGGAAGGGGGTCATATTCATCTGGACCTCTTGGTCTGTTAAAGGTAGAAATGCTTTGAACAATGATGTGGTTTGACATAAACCTCATTGCAAGAATAAAAAATTAAGAAAAACATCAGGTTTTGTAGTTTAACTTGATTTGTTCAAGAGGGAAATGTTTGAATCCTTATGTCAGTTGAACGTTGTGTTTACCACAATGTGGAAGCCCTGTAGATCCTGATATACTCATAGATCTCCATGTGCTTTAGGTCTTAATTTGACACCCCAGCTGGACTTCCTCGTAACCAAACATCCAGCTTCCCTTTGTAGTTAATTAGACTGAACTGAGTTTGAGCAGTCTTCAAACTGCTTTGAATATGGCTGCCTTTCTTATATTGTTTCAGTGTAAACTCTTTAGTATTTTTTCTAGACTGATGTTATATCTGATTTTGATGTCAAATTCAATTACTTATTCATTTTTTCATTAATAGTTACAGTGAGCTTTTCTCCCTTTTATCATTTTGATTGATTAAAATTGTATATGCTCCTTGTTATTTGTATAAAGTAGAAAATACTAACTGAACAGTAACTCAAGTTAGTGCTCTTCAGTGGATTTGGGTGGATGCCATCTTATTTATGGTATCACAGGGAATCTTTAGCTGAAAGAGGGTGGTGACCTCCGGTGTAAAGATCATTCATTATCACGCTTAAGCTTAAAATAACTTTTTCAATCTTCATCCTATTGTCTGCTCAGAGGTTCACTGACAGTCTGGTCTGAACTTTTGGCTCAAGGATGGGCAGAGCTGGTGAGACGGATTGTTCTGACACTAATGTGATGACATCGACTCTAATAATCCTTTGACGTACCGACATGCCTGTTTTCTCAGACACCAGTGAGTTTTTCCATTTGAAGAGCTCTTACGAAATCCACCTAATTCATAAACAGTTTGTTTTGGAGCTGTTTCAGTCTGCAGCACTCAGTCTGAGGGATTTTCCTTAAAGCGCTTTATGAAAGAGTCTCCCCTTTGGTTCACACGGTGTTTTCGAAGTAAGCCTCAGTGAGAGACAGGAACGGAAACTGATAGATCTATAACACATAGATCTTCATTTTATTAATCTACAGTTTGATGTATGAAGACACAGCTATGTCCACTGAAGCAATTACCGCAAATATTGTCCAAGTTAATAGCACAAAGAACAAATGAAATGCAGTCATGTGCAGCTGAGTGTTCCCAGAATCACACACTCACTTCATTAGGTACACCTTCTTGGTACCAGCATAGCAAATGGGAAGAGTGAAACTTGTGTACTGGCAAAATTTCAGCAACTACAGAGCTATTAAGCAAGCATGGAGACAAAGCCCTGAAATTGACTTTAAAAGGGGTTGGTGCCAAACCAAGTATAAAAACTAAGAAATCCATAAGTGACACTATTTGATCTTTAACTCTGAATTCTGAACCAGACAATCATAGAGTCAACTGTACTTACAGATGTCACAAAACCACAGTGTGCATACTGCAGTGCAAATGTCATTTTCATACATGTTTATGTAGATGTGGACAAAGTTGTTGGTACAATTTAGGTTAAAGAAAGAAAAACACAAAATGGTGGCTGAAATAACTTGAAACTGACAAAAGTAGTAATACATAAAAAAATCACTGACAATTAACTGATGAAAATCCTACATCACTTTTAATTTATGGTTTAATAAATAAACTGAAAAAAAAAAGAAACTGGCCTGGACAAAATTATTGAACCCTTCACTTCATATTTTGTGGCACAAACTTTTGAAGCAATCACAGCAATCAGGAGATTTCTGTAACTTACAATGAGACTTTTGCACCTGTTGACAGGTGTTTTGGCCCACTCCTCATGAGCAAACTGCTCCAGCTGTCTCAGGTTTGAAGGGTGTCTTCTCCAGACTGCATGTTTCACCTAATTTTACAAATGTTGAATAGGATTTAGATCAGGGATCATAGACGGCCACTTCCGAATAGTCCAATGTTTTGTTCTGAGCCATTCTTGGGTGTTTTTAGCTGTGTGTTTTGGCTCATTATCCTGTTGGAGGAATCATGACCTCCGACTGAGGCCAAGCTTTCTGACACTGGGTCACACATTTCACTCCAGAATGCCTTGATAGTACTGAGATTTGCATTGCATTTACATTGTTCCTGCACAGATTTAAGACACCCTGTGCCAGATGTAGCAAGGCAGCCCTAGATCATAACTAAGCCTCCTCCATGTTTCACAGTGGGTAGTGTTCTTGTCTTTGTATGCTTCATTTTTGCATCTGTTAACATGGTTGAGCTGATACGACTTTCCAAAAAGCTCCAGTTTTGTCTCATCTGTCTAAAGGACATTCTCCCAGAAGCTTTGTGGCTCATCAATATGCATTTTGGCAAATTATTTTCTGACTTCATGCCCATATGGGATTTTGATCACTGTAACACAGCACAAGAGATTTAAACACTGCTTCAGAAGTTTGCATTTAAATTTAATTAGTTTTTAATGCTGATTAAAGTATGGAAAAAAATGTTACTGGAAATCCAGACTCATCTTTTTTTCCGTAATCTACTGTCCTTTTTTTGTGCAACTTGTAGCCTCATTTTCCTGTTCTTAGCTGACAAGAGTGACGCCTGGTGTGGTCCTCTGCTGCTGTAGTCCATCTGTTTCAAAACTGGACGCATTCAGGAATATGCATAGCTTTGGCTGGTTATTTGAGTTAATGTTACCTTTTTGTCACCTCCAACCACTCTGGTCACTGGCACCATTTTCCACCCTGAAAACTTCTGTTCAGTAATGCACAACAACCCTGGTAGTTCAGCATTTACTGATGAACTAAGACTGTCATAGCACATTCAGTCACCTCTCTTTTCCGTTTTGTTGCTCAGTTTGAACTTCAGCAGGTTACCTTAACCATGTCTACATGTCTATAGGAACAAAGTTGCAGCAATGAGATTGACTGATAAGCTCTTTAAACCATCAGTTAAATAGTTGTACCTAATAAAGTGACCAGTTTGTGTTTAGTCCAAACAAAAGACTAATCCTGAAACACAGCAAGAAATACAAATAATCAGTTATTTAATTATTATTCCCATGATCTTGAATTACACAATTATTTTAACAGAGACAGGATGAGATTAGACTCTGATTCACTGTCAGTGTGCCAAAAGGAAGCAAATTTCCTCCTAAGGGATTGTGAAATACCCTCCAGTTTAAGTTTTCCTTTACCAAAAGTCACAAAAAGCAGACAAACTAAACTGATTTGTTAGTTAACAAGCACAGAGAGGGCATGGAAAATACCCAAAGCCTGTTGTTTTACATTTTGAAGAACTTTTTTATAGTAAGTTTCATGAAGAGAAATCCCTCAGTCAAATTCTTTACATAATTAATTTGCTGAACTTTTCTTAGATTGTATCAGCGCACGTGCAGACACACCAATATTTCCAATACGCACTTCCTATTTGCTTGGTGAAATGAGTTGCATAACCATGTGAAAGGATGTTTTAGATTGTTGTTATATAAACAGACTGATGGATGATGGGCCACCAGAAATAAACTTGTGGACGTCACAAGTTCAATTTTTAGACACACATGACAAACCTGCACAAAAGACGGAGGCTTGTTGTTTTTAAGAGGTGAGTTTAAGGATAACTGTGTTGACTTTCACTGAAATGTCCATATTTACGGAAAATGGCCAATTCTTTGAAAAGTCTTGGTCAAACACTGACACTTTCACAACATTTCCTCCTGATTTCAAAGCCAAACTGATTCAGGACATGTTTTATTTATGGAGGTAATCTTAACAACAGATATGACGAATCCTCCACTGCATTAGAAGATGCGAAGATTATGAAGTCAAAACTGATGTGTGAAGCAGCTGCTCTGTTTCTATGTTTCAACAGTGTTTCTAACTTGTGACAGACCCTCATTAGGTTATTTTTTTTTGACAGGACTCTTTTTAATAAGCACTTTGCTCCATCATTAGTGTTTGCAGCAGGATTTTTGCATATCCTTAACTTATCTTACAAAATACTTTGGTTAATGCCCCATTACACATACTTTGCTCATACAAGGATAAGACATAAATTTAGATTTTCAACCCTTTTGTAATGATGTAGCTCCGTTTTATTACCTAAAAAGCACAATTAATGATTTATCTTTAAGACAATCCATGCAAACTATTTTTGTAGATTATTTCTGGTTTGATTGTTGCGGGTTGGTATATGTGAGACCTTGTAGTGGTGCCTCCTATTTATTTTCTCCATTTGCCAAATATGAAAAATGTTGAAATCTGGAAGGAACTCCCTCAAAGTACATGTTTAAAACCTTGGCCACAAACTGCTGAGAAATGAGGAGTAGCATGTTTTAACATTGATCTAGCAATAATCAAAAATAGTGGTTTAAATGTTTTTTGATTTTATTTTGCAGAGGGACACCAGCAGGTCTATTTCAGCTCTTTTACAAAAAGAGCAAAATACATGATTTATATTGAGAATAAATCTCAAAGATGCACCATTTTGCATAATTCATTAACAGTTAGCATAAAAAAGAATAAAATGCACAAGGAATTAAAAGCCAAAATACAAAGACATATTTGGGTGGTGCATCAAAGAGTTAAAAAGTTTCAAATCTAATTTTAAATATCTTTCTTGTTTAACCAATCCCCCAATCTCTGGCTGCAAGCAAGATTACTCAAAAAGTTCCCACCTGATTTTAACAATATTTTCAGGGGGTGTTGGTCATTTCATAAGAATCTTCAATTTATTGTTTGTTTAATCTTCACTCAAGAAATTACTCTTAAAATGTTCTGATGATCAGCTGAAATTGATTTGACTGCTTAAACTCCTATTTTGTTTGTAATGTTTTTGTTCCAATCTTGTTTCTATATTTCAGTTTGTTAAAAATTCAGTTTCAACCATGCCCATCCTCAAGAAGCTCCCAGGACGGTCTAAGAGCTGCCATGAGTTCCCCCGAGTAAACGGTGAGCTGATCCTTCCTCGGCTGGACCTGGACCTCAGAGACTTAAATGACTTGAATGACCTGAAGGAGCTGAACGACTTGAAGGACCTGAACAAGAGTCTGAACCCTTTTGATGATGTGGATCTGGACGAGGATGAGAGGAATGGAGGAGACCTGGGCCTCATCATGGGGGACATCAGAGGTAACCTCCAGCTCAGATCAATCCTTGATGGTGAGGAGGAGAACGAGGTGAATGCAGAGAGACACGGGGCTGGAAACCCTAAAGGAAAACCTCTGAAGGGGACTCTGGAGAGGCTCTGTGGGTCTTCTCCACTGAAAACACTTGGAAAACTGGGGAAGGGGCTCCGCATATCAGGACGCAATATGTGGGGGCACAACTATCCACACTACAACCCTGGAGACTCAAACACTCTCCCATCAGAGAGAGAAAAGAAGAAAGGACTTCGGAGGAGCTCTGAGGGGATCATGACACTGCTGAGGTGAGGGGGAGATGGGGAGCTATAATCTTAAACCTCATTTACTATTGCAGAAAAAATAGAAAATAAATAAATCTGCTGAAATTATCTAGAATTCACACGTGTGAATGCAAACAGATGATCTTTTCTTTCAGACTTCTCTCTTAGTATATCCATGTAAATTCTGAGTTAGCTGATGCCTGAACATAGCAGCGATTGCCCGAGTAATTCACTGAGACGAGAGGGGAGTCCTGGTCACATCATCCTGTGCTGACCAGCGAGAAACCAGGAAAGGGAGACCTGACAGTATGGATACTGGAGAAGTTTTATTTGATTGTAACGAGAGTGACACAAATGCAAATGTGTGTCAGGACATTGAAATGTGTCCTTTCCACTGCACTTGATAAAAGTCCTACAGCACATCTGCTCTAAATCCATCACCATCACTTCTCTCATGCATCCAATGAGCTGTGTGCTTCTGCTGCATACTGAGCTCAGTAAAGTTAGGATATAAATTGTGATCAGAATTTAAAGCTCTGCTCTGCTGCTGCATTGCAAACACTGACTTATGCCTTGTATATTTTACATTGTCTCCTGCCTACTGACGGCCTCCCGTCCCCTCCACCACTTCTCTACCATCTAGCAAGAACTACTCTCTGCTTGGAGGAACAGGCATGAATGACCATGTTAGAAAATAACCTGATAATATCAAGGTTGTATTAGTAAAAAGGTGCTTTGCTTTGTGCTCTCTCTGCATTGTCACAAACGTCACTTTCATAATACCTCAAGTTCTGGCAACAAGAAAATATGCAATTTATTAACTAATGTATAATATGCAAACCTGCAAAATATTTGATTAAAACTAGGAGCAAAGTCAGATGTGCTTCAATAACACATTTATTGTAACAATATGGTTATTAACTGCAGTGTTTGTGAATGAAACACTCTTTGCAATGAGTCCAATATGAATTTATATTCATATTTAGGCATTCAGGATATTGGTATCCGTAGATGATCCCTTAAAAAGCGGAAGATCCATAGCAACTAAAGCCAAGCTCACATTAGGCCCACATGCAGACGTTTCAGTGCAGATCCCCCCCCCCCCCCCCCGCTAACTTGCATTCACACTTGCAACATCGAAACATGCCCTGGCCCACTTGTGTATTTACTCAGTTGAAACAGCAGGGGGCGATATGTACAACACTTGTAACCAAACCTGCAATGAAGGAGAATGGAGAAGAGGCTACCAGTCGCCACCACATGCTGAGCTCACCGGATCAGATGGCAGAGGGGATGTAGATGGTGTCGTGGGAAAAGGGGTTCCAGTACATTAGCCTGACTTGTTGGTTTGTGGCCAATGATATTATTAACTGCGTCATAGTAAGGAAACTTGTCCTTATCATCAGTTGAGCTGCCAGACTTAAGTAGCAAGTCCCGCACTCGATAGTACTGTATAGTACACAATCATATCATCACAAGGGTTCCTGCAACCAGCCTCAAGTGGACACTAGAGGAACTACAGATTTTGGCACCTCAGCATCAGCCTCCATTATTAGCCCCGAGGATTGCCACCTGTATGAAAATTATGTGAAACAAGGTAATAAAAGTAGAGTTTCTTATTTCTCTATGGCCAAGTTGTTTAGGGCCTTACACAATGGAACTAAAAGTCCTAAATGATTATCTAACGGGAAAAAGAGGCAAGCATGAGATTACTGTTTCTTACTTGTCCACAGTTGACACAAACAAAAAAGTTCTTGCTAAAGCGTTTAAAAAGTGTGACTCTTATGATTGAATGTTATCACCCTGCTTCAATTCATTTATCCCAAGAAGTAAAATGGAAGAAAAGGCATGGAAAATCCTCTTGATGAAGAGAAACACATATTCAAAAATCACGAGAATGTGGATACCTAAGAACACACAGAAAGTCACTGTAAAATCAAATGAAATCAAAACTAGACCTCAGTGATTAACAATCATATAAATATGGTTCGAGAGCTCAGCTGGTCTTCAGAAATGTGAGAAATTATTCCACTAGTCCAGGATGGGTCCTGGTCTCTGTGGACCAATTATAGAACAGGCTATAGTGTGCTTATTTCCTGCACTGTTATGTAATAAACTACAGCAACCTGTTGATACACGGAACCTCTTTTGTTTTTGCTTTACGTGTTATGTACTTGTTGAATGGGACTATATTTAACTCAGGCACGCAGCAGCATAGTTTCACAGATGTGTTAATGTGTGGCATTCCAGTGGAGCTGCTAACAAGCCACAATGTCCAGTACAACACAAACAGTAAGTCCTCCTGTGAGTGTGGGTGTATACGTCACAGTGCAGGCTGCAGCCATTCATGCCCTCTTTCTCTGCAGGTTCACGGGCCGACGCAAAGAGGAGCGCAGAGAGAGCCTGCCCTGTGGAAACCTGAACACTGACACTGAGGTGGAGGCTTCCAGGCGGCCATCCTTTCTTAAGATGGTCAGTCTTGGCAAGCTGAAGAGGGAGTCCATGTCTGATAAAGCATCCTCGATGGAGGCTGAGGAGGAGACGGTGGAGGAAGAGCCAGTGGTGAAGACCAGAGAGCCCCTCTCAGGTAAACATCCCAAAGACGGTCATGAAACAGAAATACTATTGCCCCTATATGACCTAAACACAGCATCAGTCACTCATGCACACACACACACAGTCCAGTTCCCCACTGCTGGTTTTGGTATCACTGTGTGACCTCAAGCATTGCAATATGCTGCTCAGCTCTGCCCACCTCTGCTGTTTCCTTGTCCTGCAATTCGATGGTTAGTGAAGCCCCATTTGTTAGTACATGAGTGACTTTGACATGCGGAGGGTACAAAGCAGCTAAAAAATGCTGTCCCTCGTTGTTCATGCTGCAGGTGATCTCAGAATGCTTTGAGAGAAGCTAATGCTGCTTGATATCAGGAAGGTACTAAAGCCTCAAAAACAGCTTCTTGCCTTCTTCTGTTCTCTGAGAATTTTATCCATAGAAAAGAAGTCAGAGAGCTCAAAAATCTGCCAAGCAGCTCAGTCTTCCAGCAGTGGCTTTTCTACAACACCCACAAAAGATG
Source organism: Scarus forsteni (assembly GCA_036419115.1). Lineage (NCBI taxonomy): Eukaryota > Metazoa > Chordata > Actinopteri > Labriformes > Labridae > Scarus > Scarus forsteni. Next base: position 1,366,275 of record JAZDUH010000388.1, read on the forward strand.
CAATTCTGGATCACCAGATCCAGCATAGTGTCAGGATCCAGACCAAACTCACCACATACATGGAGGTTGCTATCTTGTTACGAACACAATACGTTTTGGGAACATTTTGTAATATGTACATTTTAAATAAATTACTGAATGTCGTCAATGGGATTTCCCATGAAGTTCAATGTTTTTTGTGATGTCCATCTGGATCAGATCTAGATGAAATTTACCTTTGTGATAGAGGCATGGACCCAATCTTATCCTGTGACGTTGGAGGTGAGTGAATCTGTTTAGAAAACGCAAAGATATATATATTTTTTAAATTCTGCCCAATGTTAACCTTTGGGATTTTGCTATATTTGGGATTTCGTGTATCCAGAGCACTATCCCTATCACGACCAAAATCTAATGGCTTCTGCCTTGGACCAGACCATACCTCCAGTAAAATTTTCATCTAAATTAATTTAGTTATTCCATAATCTTGTTAACAGACACACAAATAAACACACAAACAAACCAAGCTCCAGACAGTGGAAATGTTGTTCATGACACAAGATGTGATAAGATCTTAATGGTGTTCCAGATGCATATCCAGGATCTTCAAAAATTTGTCAATGTAGTGATATAGGGCAGATTGCCACATTTTCTCATATAACTCAAAAAGTTCTCAACAGATTTAGATGAAATCTGCAGGGAATGGTACAAGGGAGAGATTGTTAGACTTGTTGGTCATCTGTAAACAGAAGGAAGCTTTTCAAATTTTGTCAACGTTGCACTACAAGGCAGTTTTCCAGAATAGCTATTCATGTCAGGAAGGCCTTGGCAGAGTTACCTGATCACAATTTGGAGCACTTTTTTGGTGTCTCAAATGCAACCGGGGGTCCGGGGGGGATTTTCGCTGTCAAAAAAGTGCTCCAGAGTGTTGCTCAGCATGAGGGTGAGTAGAAAATGAGGCCAAATCGTTGTTTGGGTGTAGTGTTCCTTTAATCAATATGCCTGATGAACGAGAGTTTGTTTTGGAGAGTTCTAATTAAACATCTTAGACAGCCACATATATATTAGTAATAGGGTCCCTGTCAGACCTTTAGCTGCATGTATTTACAAAGCTTAGAAGACGTTTAATCAGGCTATTGATGACGCTCATTCTGTGACACATCTTAAAGTCAGGGTTGTTGTTTTCAGGGCTCGACAAACGTTTCCTCTGTCCCATGTCCCAACTTGATTCAAGTTTGCTTACATCTGTGACTGTTGTTTGTACTCTCATTGTTCAACATCCATGACAAGACAGAACAAATCAAAGGTGACTGAGACAAAACGAGCATTTAAGACCAGATGGGATTTGGATTGTCATTCATTGTGACACAGTACAAGAGATTAAAAGACTGATTTTTGGACCCCGCAGGTCTCGAAAGGTCCTGTACAATTGTCAGGTAGGGCTTTATTATTTCTTGAATCATGCTGTCTGACCCCAGCAGCTTTTAAGGTCATAAACAGGCAAAACTTAAGTACAAGTTTGCACTGTAAAAAGTAAGTTATTGGCAACAAGATACCAGTAAGTTATTTTAAATGTCTCTAGTACTCTATTTTAATTTACAGCAAACAAAATACATTTACTCAAACTTGTATTTAAAAATGTGAAACATTTACTCAGACATAATTCCTGCTTTTGGTCAGTTTTCCCTTGACCCATTGCTCTCAGCAAATAACCACATAAAACATGTAAAATGTAAAGACATTACAAACTAAAGATTTTATGGTAAATGCTGTTATTTATGAATTTGAATTTGTGGTAATTTCCTGCAGCAGCTAGCTGTAGATATGAAGGTAAAGTGTACCAAAAAATCAATTACAGTCTATTTCTTGTTAGAAATTTCATTTTTTGATGTTGAGAAACATAAAGGCCAATCATTGCACCTATACAGCAGTGTTTAAAGCACACTTAGCAGAAAATAAAATGATGTATCAGATGAAAGTACTCAAAAATATCCTGGTTAAAAAAGGTCTGGCACCGGCTTTCCCGGTGTGTGGCAGTGTTTGTGTATTTCTATAAATGTCTCTTTTTTGTTCGTCTTTGTACTGTAATATAAAAAGTTACGAAGAAAATTAAAAAAAATGTGTGGCAATTCAGACTTTACATTCTGAAGGACTTTCATCATCATTGCAGAACTTTGCTCCCTGGTTTGGCTTCATCAGTATTTCCTCCTGGTCTTAGACAACTCTCTGATGAGGCTGAGAGGTCCCCAGACCCCTGAGTCACCGGGTTCAATCACCAGCAGACTGTGAAATCAGGAAATGACTGCACTTCCTCTAGCCTCAGGTTCCTCCAGATAGAAGTTTAACCAAGCCTTTATTGACAGACTCCACTAGGATACATGCTAGGAATAGAGGAATGAGCATCAATAACCCAGATCTGTCAGTCAGGCACAGGCATGAAAACTTAATTTACCTTAAAACACAGACTTTAAGACAGAAACTTTGAGGAGTTACCTGCAGAAAAACACAGTCAGGAAATACTTCATACATACCAGAAACTATCCCGAGAACACAAAAAGTTCCTGTAATCAAGGGGAGGAACTCCATGTGGGGCAGATTATGATGCTTGATAGAAAGTGCTGCTTGAGCAAGAGCTCCTTGTATGGTATGTGGAGCACAGAGCCCCTGCCATTTAATATTTTAGATACTTAGACGTTTTTTCGTATCTATAAGGTCTAGATATCTAAGAGTTATACATATGTGCTTGATACATCACACTTACTCGTAAACATGAAATTTTTCGTGAGCAAGTAAAACTTGTTTTTAATTTCCGTAAAGTTTTCATGCTGAGTTGTTCCTTTAAAGCAGGATAACATAGGACTTCTGTTGTATGCTCTCTGATGCGTACTGAAGGTGTTTAGCTTTACTGTTTGTGTTGTAGATCATGAATAGTGTTTCAGCCTTCTCTCTTAAAGCCAATGTTCATAGAATGTTGTAGCTTTGCCAAATCAAACTGACAAAGCACATCTTTACTATTTCATGATTCAAACTAAGTGCAGAAAAAGTAAAAACCTTGAAGCACATTAAGCACTTTGAGCACTTTTGTCAAACTTGTACATAAATGGCAAAACTACTTTTTCTACCATGTGAGCAGGTAAAAAATTATTTAAGATATCGTTATGAGCAGTATTGCTCATCTGTTGTGAGCAGAAGAACCTTCTCTTGAGCACAAATAACTTCCCTCACCCTCATGAAACATCATTGAGGGTAGACAAAACATTGTCATAACTTTATAACACTTTCTTATGACTTGATCTTGAACATGTACAGTTTACATGTGTGTGGAAAGTTCTTTTGAGACCATAACACTTGCCAGTAAGCATGTAAAACTTCTGTATAGCTGTTTTTCCTGTAATTCAGACTTTCTAATAAAAAACTTTTGTCAGCATGTGAAACTTTTGAGTGACAAAACACAATTGTTGCTTGAACACATAAAACTTTCTTATTAAGTATTAACAATGTTTTGAACAGAGTTCTTTCTCACATATAAAAAACTTTCATTTAAAACCATATCAACCTTTTATTGTTAATGCACTAAAGCTAATCTTGAGTATAAAACTTTGTTTTAAGTCTACGAAGCTTTCTAGTTCAAGAATGAAACAGTTTTGATCACATATAAAACATACCCTTGATTAAAGAAAACCTTTGCTATACAATGTAATACTTCTTGTGAGCTGTCATTGTCATATTTTGAGATATTAAGAATTTGCACACAAGCTGGACCCTAATTTCGTGGCCCAGCACAAGGATGCGCAGGGTAGAGTAGAATTTGGTAGACCGGCTGCGCCGAGATGTGTGGGACAGAAAACTGGGGGAAGGTGCCAACAGATTAAAGTTAGCGCAGTGACAATTTCATGCCAAAAAACAGTGCAGAAAGTGCGCTGAAAGCTCGCCTGCTCCAACCTGGGCTGTTCTCAGTGCAGGCGAAGTGCACCTTTCGCAGCTGTAATTTGGGTGACAGGCGCACAGTGCATACACGTCACCAAATCCTCAGAGGCACGTTTCCAGAGTGTCAGGCACATTTTAATGCAATAAACAATCACAGCAATCACTTTTTTATGTACCTTTCTGAACTAGCATATAAATTTGTATCTAAATTAACTATCCCATCACATCTGATGACATATTAAAGTCGTTTGTCTTAATGGAAACTTAACCTGACGGCAGCTGGAGTTTGATGCACATCTCCCAAGCCAATAATAAACAGCCTTATCATCCGATACGGAGTATATATCCGGCTTTTCTCATTTCATGATTCAAAGAAAAGAGGAAGGAAAAGACAGAGAAAAAAGATCGGAAATAAATGAATGTCACTCCGTGTCTTCAGGATTTACCTGTGATTGCCCATATTTCTCTGTTTTAGTCTTTATTCTTAACATGACCTAAAAAGATGGGGTACATTATTGCAAGGAGGATGAGGAGGAGATACTGGGAGAGGATATCTCACCAAAGGTTCTGCTATTTGCCTATAGACCAGGAATGCAGGTGAATCACAAGCATGAATTGATTAGTCTGCTGCTGTGTTTAAATGTAACTGTCACTAAATTATGTACTCCTATTCATGACACAGGAACAGATTACATCTGTGTCATGAGGTGGTCCGCACAGTGATGTGCATCATTGCCTCAAATCCATGTCCTGATGGCCCCTCCGCTGACCCTCTTGCTGTAACAGTGACAGCGGGTCTGGCTGTCTCCACAACCGGGTCTTTCCAGCGCACTATGGCCACAGTGGCGGGGATCAGTCAGACCAATAAGTCGCTGCAACTCGCGCATTTAGAGGCAAGGGGAGGCATTCATTTGATTGGTGAAGACAACACTCGGCTGTGTTGAACCCACTCACGCCTTCTCTCCTCCCTCAATGGAACTTGTGCAGAGGGTAGGGACAGAGGCGTGAATGCGCCGTGTAACGCCATGCAGAAAACTTACAGAGTTCACTGGAGACACCCCATCAGGCAGTTCAGGTGCCATGCCTGCACCTGTCTACGAAATTAGAGCCCAAAATGTATGGCAACCAAAACAAACTTCCTGTCACCTCTGAGAAATGTTTTCATAACCACGTAAAACTCTTGTGTGAACACAAACATTGTCTTGAAGGAGAAGCTCTCTCCCTTGTTCACAGAAAACTGTTTCTTGGGGTCAAATCCTCATGACCAAATGAATCTTTCTCTTGATCATGGGCTGGTGGACATCAAAAACATTTTTTTTTAAATTTCATTTTCCCTTTAGGTACTCTATAATTTTGATTATTTCTTCCAATTTTGTCAATTCAGATACTTTTGGCATTTTTTAATAATTCAGTCTACTTCTCTTCTTCCTTGTTCAGTTTTGGAGATCCTACAGTTGGTGAATCACAGAGACCTCCTGCTGGCTGACACACACATTCAGGAGCTAGAGCGTGAGTGTGAGCTGCTGTCTCTTCTGCCTTCATCATCCACGCCAAGCCTTGCACTGTCCAACTCTCCCAGCCCTCCTCCCAGCATCCTCCCACTGTCGTCCTTGTCCTTAGATGAATCCCTCAGCTCCAATGCAACACTGGATTCAGGCAGACGTAAAGCTAAAGATGTGGAGCTCCTGTACGAAGCCCTGCAGAGGGAGATGTGGGATGTAGTGCGAGAATCCCTTCGCCAGCCGAGTGCTGGTCCTAATCTTGGTCTGGTGGTGCTGGTGATCCAACAGGAGGAGCACGCTGATGCAGCCTGGGTTCTGAGAGAAGAGACCAAACCAGAGCGAGAGCTGCCCCTTATCCAGCCCAGCCAGCGTCCTCGCCAGCTGAAGATGAAATGGAGGCAGGCTGTGGCAGAAGCAGCAGACTGGAGTTTACCTCATCAGGTGGACACTCAGGCAGGACAGCTTGCCTCATACCTGGAGCGCCTGAGGAGTCGGATGGTGGATGACCTAGATGCAGCAAAGAGGAATGCTGTGTCAATTTACCCAGAGGAGTTTGCTGCCTTCCAGGTGTATGTGGAGAGTTACCATCGAGCCGTGGCCAAACGTCTGAAGACCATCACGAGTGGACCGCTGCAGATCACAGATGTCTACTCACTGCTGGACTGGTTCTACAACATCTACAACAGGTACAGGTTTAAAATGAAATGGTAGCTTTAGTAGAACTGCCAGGGTCTGAGTAGTTGCCCTGAAACCACTTTAAGAATAAAAGCCTTATGATTAAGCACGATTAGCTGAAAATGGCCAAGCTTTTTCATTTAAAAAAGGCACACATATTGTTTTTTTTAAGTTTTAAAATTTCCTCAGGGCCTCTCACTTTCCCCTCAGTGTACTGCACCAGTAGCTGCCTAAAATGCCTAAAACGGCTCAGTCCTCCTGGAACAGACATCCTACCATTGCTTTGCTGTGAGTTTGAGCCTGTTGGATTAGAGACTTAAGAATGAATGAGGAGTTGTTGTCTACACAGTGCAAAGCAGCGCTGAACTGATCAACTATGACAGAGCTAACCAGTAAACCAATCAGAGAAAACTGGGCCCACGTGGGAAAAGGAGCCTCATAGGGGCAGGAGTTTGATAGGAGCATTGCAGACTTAGAGAGAATACAGGTGGCTTAGGAGTACTCATAATTTAAAAACTATTTTCTTAATTTGTGATTGTGAATATGCATTAGCAGTCATCAGAAATGAAAATATTTGCACCTAATTTAAGGTGAAATATTGACTCTTTAAAACAATCAAGTTGCTGACAGTTCACTGCCTCCAGAATGGGTTGCACCCATGTTTTTTTTTTCATGACTTTTTTGAACAATTTAAAAACAAGATATGCTGTGCATACCACTGGCTTCCTAGACCAGCGTTAACATTAAGCTGAAAGTTGTAAATTGGTGAAATTGTTACTAAGCTTAGATGAAGAAAAGAAAAGTCAACATTCTGAATTTCTAAAAGTGGGCCCCAGATGTGCCCAAAACTGTGGAGATGACAGACCAGAATAAGTATAAAGCAATTACTGTCATTAATTCTTCTAGTTTGTTTTTGCGGTATGACTTGTGAGTTTTTCCTCAGTGATAGCTGCTTGATTTGACTTTTTGCTGCCTATGAAAGAATATGTGCATTTGTAGGTGAAGGATGAGGATGATTTATTGTACATCTAGTAGTTTTTGTGTTGATGTGCATTGTTATTGGGGAGGGGGGCATCATATCTGCTCCTTTGCCAAAACATCACCATTTGTCTGTATATTTTAAAGTTTTTGTTCATCCTCAACCTTACATAGATCTTCTCTTTGATCTTAAAGTACTCTTTTAATCATGCAGAATGAAGTAAGTACATATTTTCATGATAATCTTGTCACTCACGTCAGGGAGACTTACTTCAGTCTATGTGTCAGCCAGTGGAAATACCAGAGGGCCAGTATGGAGTTCTTTGGGTGAAGACTGAATGCTGAAAAAAAGACAGTTGTTTTTGTTTAAACACATTTCCAAGACATTAGGGTTTTGTGGATGGGGTTTATAAAAGAAGGCTCTTTGATTAATAGGTTTGCAAACCAATCAGAGAACCAATTTAGGGTCAGCAATGACATGTTGAACTTGCATAGCATGGACACTAAGATTTTTAAAATATGTATTTTCAGGGACGTCCTTGGAACCATCTGCACAACTATACCCATCAGTTATACTTCACTGGAACCCATCCTGCCCCAGGACACAGTGGACAGACTGGAGCAGGACTGCATTAGCATTGTCAGGGTGAGAAAAATGTGGCGATAGCAATGCTGCCCTCTGAAAAATCTGTATTACATATACGTAAACATTGGCACAGTCTGGGCCGTGGACTAGAATTTGAAGTCATGAGTTTTACATTCGGTCATGCAGAACTTTAGTGCTTCAGATCTAATAGAGGCCATATATGGGTAATTTGTATAATTTTCTTTGCATTTATCAAGTGAGCAATCAAAATATTTTTTGTGGACTAAAAGTGAGTGTCAGCCAAAAAAAATCAGGGACCTCTGTCTCCAAAATCTGATTTTTTTTAAAGGCTCAGTCCATGCAGAATGATCCAGAGTTAATTATCTATTTAACCATAATTTCTCTTTCCTGAATTATAACTAGAATAATTAAGGGCCTCTGTTTCACTTGATAAACGGATTGTAATTATTGCGATCCCACTGCAGACTTTTGGGACTGCTTGTTCTTTAAGTAGGGGTTGTAGAAAGATATGAAGCAGAGGTTGGTGCTGTTGCCTTACAAGGACTTTGGTTCAAATCCTAGATGGTACCTTTCTGTTGATGGTTTAGATGTTTTCACCATGCATTGTGGTTTCTTTCTTCCTGCTACTGTCCAAAGATATGCAATAGGTTAATTAATGAGGTACTGTACATTTCTCAGTATAACACCAGTCCAAGCTATTGTCCAATGACAGCTTTTAAGACCACAACCCCCGTGATCCCAGACAAGCAGGATACTGAATGGATGGATGTGAGCTTGGGGAACTTTGTAGAGTATACTTTGACCACAGGGGCTGCCAGAATTCATGTGAATTTAAATTTTCTCAGCTTCATAGAAATAGATCTTTAGAATTTTTAATATTCTGCAAATTAGTGAATCAGTTATGTGGGCAAATACCTTTGTTCTCTACAGCCTTATTTTGGACCTGATTTGCTTTGTTTCTGAATCAAGGATGCATTCGCACCACGTCCCATTAATATCTGCTGTGCCAAAGTCTGACTGTCTCCCTTTCTGGTCCAATTGCTATCCTGCACTCATGCAGACCCAGAACCAACTGGTCTATGGTACATTGTGTTTCCACACAGGCAATGCTTTGTATCTTGATGTTTTTTCCTTGAGTTCACTAGAACTTCAAGGTGCTGATGTTTTTGATAATATCCCCATTGTGCACAATTGCCCGTTTCTGTGCACAAAATATTAACATGCCAAAGGACACCTCTTCCGTTTGTGTCAGGGCAGAAGAAAACACAGAGTTTGAGCTTGGCCCCGAAACACTCTCACTAAACAAACAAACTGAACTTAAAGGGTCAAAATGCTTAGATCATTGCCCTGGCCCGTTGTGAAGCCAAGAGTCTATATGCTTTTTTCATACTCAGTGCACTTAAAATTTTTTTTTCTTTTTTTCCTTTTGCTTTCAGGAAAAGGTGACTGTGGAGCTGATTCAGATTCTGGATGAAGAGGAGAGACGATGGGCCCAGACTCTGCACATAGAGGAGTTTCAGTCTCACCTGGCACGATCAGTCATACAGGTATGCCAACATCTTTTTTTCAAAAATGTAAACATATTTTGGCTGTCCTTTTGAGACAATGACGCCTTACCTCCTGAATCTGTATGTTCTTAGAGACTAAAGGTGGATTTGGACAGATCAACTTCTGTGAACCAGTTTCTTGGGGCCAGAGTGGCTCGCTGCAGTCTTATTGGACTGGCAGACTTTCTCTACAAGTAAGTGGACATACTAGAGAGGCTTAAAGTAAGACAAATAAATGGCAGAAATGATTCAATGATCAGTAAATGTGAAAAACAGCCCACAAAAATAGTTTATATGGTACATCTTGTGTGATATGCAGAAGGTACAAACAAAGTGTATGACTTGAGGTGCACAATAAAATAAAATTAAGAATTGTTTACTGGCTGTGTTAATGTAGACTGGATAATCCTACAATGGTGTCTTTCTTTTTCCAGTTTCCAGAGGAAGGTAGAGATGTTTCATGAGACTCAGGCAGAGTTTGGAGATCGAGGGGATGGATATGTTTCCAGGACCATTGCTCTGGTCAACTGTTGCCCCCCTCTCAGGTTAACATCAAATTTAACTGTACTGGTGCCCCTTTGATTTCTTCCAATGTGGTAAAGTTACTTAGTTACTCATTCAAATTGTGGCCTTATAATTACGGAATTCTTTCCTTGTAGATCCCTGGTGGAGCGCTGCAGGCAGTGTGACCCACAGGGTAGCGAGGAGTCGGCACAGAGAGCAAATACGTCTCTGGACCGGATCATCAACCAGTCTGTGAGGGTTCTGACTGACAGACTGTTTGAGCACATCAGGGTGAGCCTCATATTGGATCATAACACTGATCTCTTTGAACAGGACTAACACCACGGGGGACCATCAGCCAGAGGGTGTTCTTAGTTTTTTCTGCCTGGACGGTGATACTTTATTGCCCCTGAAAAATTCCTTCTATTTTTCAAAATATTTTAATATTTTTCAGACAGTATTAATTGTTACATATTATTACAGGATCATAGGACATTGTTTGTATTTCTACAGAGGGAAGGAACCCAAAAATCCAGAAAGTTTTAAAGTTTTAAAGTTCAGACAAGCTTTCTAAAGATGAGATTGTTTAAGCTATGATCTATAATTTCTGTTGTCATTGCAGCCTTTCTTTGACAAATTGATCAAGAGGAAATGGTTAAACAACACCGATGCCTTTGAGGCCATTGAGGCGAGCATCAAACAGCACTTCAGAAAGTTCAGAAGGATGGACTCTCCACCTTATCAGGTACGGATCCAGCAGAGATCATGGATTATGGTGCATTACCATACAGGGAAAGTCCATGGAGTGCTTGTTCCCCTCCTTAGTCCTTCACTTAGACTAGATCAGAGCCAACCCACAAATTAAGAGGAAACACTGGACCTCTTCAGCGGACAGACATGAGTCCATGCTCCTGTTTGCTCTCCTTTGGTGGTCAAATGATTAGTGTGAGTGCAGCTTAACATGTTTCAGTATTTTACTGCAAGTCTCAGGGCCACATTAATGGAAATAAACATTTTGTCCTAATAATTTCAGAATTAAGATGTTATTTTTTTTTTTTTTAATAATAATTCAAAAGTATTTGAGAGAGAAGCTATATCTCAAATCGGGAGGTTGCAGGTTCAAGCCCAGCTCCGGGCGACACATGGCGATGTGTCCTTGGGCAAAACACTTAACCCCAAGTTGCTCCCACTGCTGCGTCAGTGGCGTGTAAATGGGCATGAAAGGGCGTGAATGTGTTAGAAATACTGATGGATAACTAACATAGAAACTCTAAACCATCAGTGAGTGAATGCGAGAGCGAATGGGTGTGAATGGGTAGGTGTGACCTGCGGTGTAAAGCAGCTTTGAGTAGTCAAAGACTAGAAAAGCGCTATATAAGCTCAAGTCCATTTACCATATCCTGCTATTGTCAGGCTACATGTCATTTTGAAGGTTTAGTATCAGAAAATGTCTAAGCTTGGAGCATGCCATTTCTGCCTCATTTTAAAGTTCATTGTTACCTGAGTAATGTTTTTTTTATAAACACTCCATAATGAAAAATAATCATGACATTAAGAAAATGTGCAAAAGCTAAGTATTTTTGGAGAAAATTAGATTCCTGTTACATACCCATTTTTAATACAGTTAAGATTTAGATATTTTTTAAATGAAATTACAGCTACATATTTTTGAGCCTTTATTCCCGGTGATTTATGACCATATTCTTATAGCCTTGTGATTTTTTTCCAAGTGCTTGAGCATAGCATTCACTAAGTAATTTTATTTTTTTTGTCACTGAAGACACTGGTGGGCGAGGTGCACAGGAGGGTCTTGGTAGAGTACATTCGGGCCATCATGCGTGGACGGGTCATCTGCACGTCCTCAAAGATGAGAAAGAGGATGGGGATCAGGCTGCAGGATGAGGCCAAACAGCTGAAAGGGCTCTTCAAAGATCTGGTGAGTCTTCATATGGGACCACAGCCATCTAAAAGAATAGATTTAGGAAAATCACAAGAAGATTTCAAAAGCTTAACCCATTAAAAACATGCAAGACCAAACACTAAAGAACTGTCTTAATCAGGAATGTCCACACTTTTCTCACTAACACTTACAACAAGGCCACTTTGATGTACCTCACTTTAGTGTATCAAAGTTTTGGATTTGGGAGAGCTTATTAGATATTAGCAGACCCTGGCTGACAGTGTTACCACTGGATCGGCCTCTAGTCAGGATGATAAGGAGGCAGCCAAGAGGGTAGACGGATCATCTCCACATTCAGAAACAACAAAAAGTATTGAGAGCTGACAATTTAAGAGGAGTGTTGGTACTTTAATGTTATTACAAACAACTGGCACACCATGTGGCTTTCTGCTAGTATCCCAACTAAAAGATTTGACAGATCAATGCAATGCATCAGCTGATTGAAGTAACTGCTTCACAAATAAAAATCTGCAAAAAACCTGCATGATTACACATGACTCAGAAGAAAACAAAATGGTGGATGACTAAAGTCTGTTTTTTTTCTGACTTTGCATTCTTTTTATGGCAAAAGAAACCAAATCAGGACAAAGTATGATTGTGTTTAGTTTAGCTTTTATTTTTATGGCCTTTAAGTATGCAACATCCAGTTGATAGGGCTTCTGTGTCTTTTTGCTGTCATTGACTTTTGTGAGTAACTGATTAATGCAGCCCGATCTGTTATCTTCAGTAGCAAATATGATACTTGCATTCTGAACAAGTAATCTGCTCCATCGAGCCTTATAACAGAAAATATCCTGAGATTGTTTGGGAGTCAAATATGACCTTAAATTTAGTTCAAAATTGTTCTGTGTTTTGCCAGTCTTGGTCAGTCTTCAGTTATAAAAGGTACCATTGCACAACTATATGACTCCATGTTTTTAACTCACATCAGACTGCTGATTCCTAGTAGTTGGAGCACAGAGTGCAGAATGTGAAATCTGAAAATGGAGCCTGACCCTGGGACTTCCTGGGTCTGGAATAACTTTGACAGGACCTACTGTAGTTCTGAAAAATGGCTGCTGTCAGTGAGATGGAGATGGATGATCCCTGCTTACGTTAGCATCGGCTGAGAGAGGAAGAGTTTGTTAAACAACGAGGCCTGACTGTATGACATTTGCCCCCTTTTCTGTGTCGGAGTTCAAACAAGTGTCCGTCACCTCGGCTGACAACAGGAAGCCGCTGTGTTCAGAAGGATCTTCCTCTTCCTGTCAGCTGGCCCTCTTTGAAGTGTTCTGGGATGGCCTTGATGGCCTTTTTTGTGCCGAGGAGTGGGAAGAAGTGTCTGTGGAAACGGGGCACTTGTGGGAGGGAGGTGGGGTTGAGTTTTTAATGGCTGTCTAAAAAAGACATGGTTATTTTTAGGGAATGCCAGCCAAAGAATTCGGCTTTCTTATCCGGACTGTTTGAAGGAACAACAGGACCTAGAAAAACAGAGGTGGGGTTTTGTTTTTCACTAAGTAAATCACTTAAGCGTTTGGCCCCTGGCCTTCAGAGAAATTAATCTGTGCTTCCTCTGAACTTCTGATTGTTGACTGCTCCACCAGGATCATCTGAAAAACACCTTTTTATCAACGAAAGAGTCAGTGAAGCCAAGTGTGATAAATGATGTGGATTGATTTTCCATTTATCCAGAACAAGTCCTTTATATTGTATCTCCTGGTAGAAGCCTCCTGATTTTTTAAGTGGAGCTAATGCTTATGAGTTTCTAAAGTGCACAATTGTAGTGGTCAGCACAGGGCAACATCAATGGTTAAAGTAGAGAGGTCAGATTTCGCCTTAGTCTACCAGATAACAATTCTGCTTCTTACTTCATTTATTACCTCACTTAAGGTGTCACCCTCAGTTTAAAGTCACTTCAGACAATATGATGTTTAATTTTCTTGAAATTTTACAGGAATTCAGAATGAAATGAATATGCTATCATTTACAGAGTTTTAAACTTTGCTCTGGGCACCTAGGGAGGTTAAAAAAGATCTAAAAGTGTTGTAGATTGGAGTCCCTTGAGCATCTGCTGATCAACAGATAGAGGTCTGAGCTCTTAGAACCAGACCATATATATATATCTGTGATATCAGAAAATATTGGCACAACATGATATCACAATATTTTGTGGTGTATTACTGTATCTATACTTTTAGTGCAGTTTTGTAATATATATATATATATATAAATATATATATATATATATATATATATATATATATATATATATATATATATATATATATATATATTTTGAAGTTCAAGTATCACCAGGTAAACTCTTTTGTTATAGACTTGCATGTGTGCTGATTGGTGCCCCCTTTGGTTCTTGCACATTTATGGGCAGTTCAGAAACCTCCTAATGAGATCTTTGTGGACACGCTTGAGTCTTGCAATAAAACGTCCTTTAAAATGATGAAATGTCTTGTGTTTTGTTCTAATATTAAGCTTCATGTCCTTTGCTGTAATGTCCTTTGCTGTCTCTCTGCAGGACTCCAGTGCGTCATGGTTGGACAGCGTCATCAGCCACCTCGCTGACATCATCCTGCTGGAGGACACTCCCTCCATCCAGATGGAGGTGGCCGTTCTGGTGAAAGAATTTCCAGATATTCGGTGAGAGCTCTATCAAGTTAACAGAGTCAGAACATATTTATTACTAGCAGGAAGCATCTATAAAAACAGATCTTCTCTGCTCCATACCCCCGGAGGACCCATTTTCTTTTTTATGCTTACTGCCACACATTCACAGTGCTGACATTGGCTGTCCGCCAGAGCGAAGAAAAATATTCGACCATGTATGTTTTTATCTTTTTTTTTACAATGGATCAAAACAAGGAAAAGAAGTGAGGAAACATATCTACATTAACTTTGCTATTTTTGGAGAGCAGTGCGGGGCTGCTTTGAAAATGGATTAGGCTGAGGGGCCTCAGGGGGGAGTCCCAGCTGCTCAGGCTGTTTGTGCACAGAGGAAGATTCAGGTGACAGTCGGCAGCCTACGAATGCTTGTGACGCATTATCCTCGGTGGAGCAGACAGGAAGCTGCTGCCGAGTACTTCCTGATCCTGCCACCCTGCAGGAGACAGGCTGGTGCCAGGCTCTGATTCAGCGGGGTAGAGGTGTGGAGAGGAGAGCAGAACATTGGTGTTCAAATCTGAGGACATGCTAACTCACCGCTTGGCTCACCTCCTTTTGTTTACTGTATGGCATCCCCTGCTGGTATTTTAGGAGATCAAACACTGTCATGTTTCCTTCAGTGCATTCATCCACTCATGACCAGGCTAGCATTTGGACTTTCAATCAATCCTTCAAACACACAGCTCCACTGATGATTTGTTTGGATGTTAGAAAGAGCAGTGAAGAAATCAGGTCATGGCTGCCACAGTAAACTAAAAAGGATTAATCAATCTGGACTCCCAACTACTGAGCTCGTTTTCAGGCCAACACATGCAGATTAAAGCAGACTCAGAATAATAAATACTGGAGTGTCTGCTTTGGGATGCAACAATCAAACATTTGTCTCTGACTTGCATGTTAAAACAACATAAATCACTGATAACAGATTCAGTGCAGGAGTCACATTTAAAACAAAACACTTAAACACAAACCTGTGAACACATAGTGCTGTAAATAAATACGCACAACCAGCCACACATAAGGGCTTTTGCTGTTTCTGGAGAATGTTCTAAACCTAAGAGCCATGGTGGCTCACTGATACGGATATCAGTGATTTTTTAAAAAAGAAATACTATTAATGAAAGGCTTTTTTGTTTGTTTTTTTGCTTGATTAGCTCTTATGTCCAGGGCTCAACCTGCTCTATATATCAGTGGTTTTCAAATGGTCATTTTTACCAAAGGCACACCCAAAGTAGAGCCAAAATCTTAGGGTACCTTATATTAGGATCCATGCAAAAATAGACATTAAAACATATTGCAGGTTACAATATATAATCAGTCTATCTAGTAATGCCTTAAACCAGTGTAATGTTTCTGAAAGATCAAAAAAAATACAACAGAACTTCTTTTAAACTTAAATTAATGTAACAAATTCATACACACACATTTAAACCAAACAAATAACATCTATTTGGTTGAGTGACACGATTAATGGAAGAAAGGAGTAAAAAAAAAACCCTCCCTCATTCAATTCTGTGAACTGTAAAAGACAATAGTAGTTGACGCATTTGTCTCTCAACTTAAATTATATAAAAAAAATTGGCTTTAAATGAATGCATGCTCTCTGTCTCTATCGTGTTTCCACAAATATTATACATTTCACATTTTAATACTCCATTAGAAAAATCATTAATCCAAATAGATCAATGGTAAGAGTATTTCAGTCCATAAATTGATGCCCTGATTAAGAGTAGAAATCTATTACCATCTGAATCAGCCTTGTTCACATTTTCATAATAAACTGAATTATTTATAGAAGAAAAAAAAAAGAACAACAGAAAGACAAGCAGTTCATTCTTTACACTCTGTTTTGAAACATAATACACATGCATAGGCTGAAATACACATACTCATGCACAAACAGGTTCTATGCACTAATAGAGAAATGGCAGAGTGATGGCTTGCTGCTCCTAAAGAAGCACTTCTAAGCAGTTTTTTGGATTAAGTGCCTTGCTCAAGGGCTCTTTGGCAGTGCTCAGGAAGTTGGCTAACACCTCTTCAGATACCAGGCTAGATTCCAAAGATTGTTTGGTTGGGACTAGGTATTTAATGTAGTTTTTGTGTCGTAGAAATAGTTGCTCTGGCCCAAACTTTTGCAGCAGGGGATGGTAATGTACCTTGTACAACACTGTCCATCGTCAAGATAATCAAATAACAGGAAGAAGAGACGGGTCTGTAGAAGAAGAACATCTGTTTCACATTGTTTCTACCAATTACAGTATGCAATATGCAGTGATTATTGCATAAACTATACATGTATATATGTAAATATTTATGTATGTGTATATATATATATATATATATATATATATATATATACACATACATATATATATATACACACATACACACATACATACATACATATATATATATATATATATATATATACAAACATACATATATATATATACATATATATATACATATATATATATAAATATATTTATATATATATATATATATATATATATATATATATACACACATATATATATTCTAAAGACTGGTTTCGCTGTAGTCTGGGGTTTTTAAAATTGCTTAGGAGTTGACTGCCACTGCCACCTAATTAATTCATAATATTACCTGTTTTCTTACATTTTCCTACTTTTTCCTCATTTTGGAATTTCTCTTATAAACCAGTTATTCATGGCTATAATCATTCCCCCTTCAACAGTTGTCAGGTAATGACCTGCAAGACTATGATGTGTCAGGGTTGTACTGTAAGCATGAACATGGGGCTATTTTCATCTGATGATGTAGTTACATTGTCTTGGTGTCTTCTGAGAAATGATCCTATTTGTGTATGATTGAATAAGCTCAAGTAATAGCCTCGTCCATTAGTTGCCACTCAGGTGTCTAAGATCCTCCAGGGTTGGGGGAGGGAGTGGAGGGGCACACAAGGCTCTTTCAACCTTTAGGTTGCCAATTGTTGGTTTGCATGTGACTCAGCAAAATAACTTGAAACCACTGCCCCTGTCAAACATTTTCCTTCTTTTTCGTCCCATGTTCCTCAGGTGTTTGTATTCACTCTTCAGGCTGCTGCTGTGCCCCTAATGGACATCAGACCCCCCTTGTATTAGCCCATTCTGCCTATGCAGAATGTACAGATATTTTAATGCTGGGTACCATGTAGCATCCACCCTTAAAAGTTGCTAAGGAGACAGTCTTTGTCATTAACTGACTTGTGCGTTGATATGTGTCTGAGTACAAACCTCCATACCCTTAAAGGCCCAGAGCTGGTTTGCAATGACCCACTGACCTCAGATTGATCAAATAATGAAAAGGAAACATGATGTTCCTTTTTTAGTAGTAGAACCAAATTACTTCCCAGAAACATTTGTGCATAATGACTCAAAAAGCTGTGACTGTTATTCAGAGTCATGGCAGCAATTGACGACATCACACAGGCCTGATTTCCATTAACACAAGTCTGCCCCTCTTCCTCTCTGTATCCTTCCTCCCCACAGGAAGAAGCACGTCTCCACCCTGCTCAACATTCGGGGCATGATGCGGCAGGCAGAGCGACAAGAGATCCTCAACATTGTTAAAGACTTTGAGTGCCGCAGTGCCCTTGTGTGCCGGGACCACGCCCTCTTTTCTGACATCCCGATCACCTCGGAGGTCCACTGCATCAGCCTGGGTCTCCTACGACTCGCCATGACCATCTCCAACTGGTTCTCTGAGCACCGTCGCAGGAGGGACCATAGGGGCAGCACCAGGAGTGCAGCACCTCATCCAGCAGAAGGGCAGAACGTTGAGGACATGAATAAAATGCACAGAGAGGAATAAATGAGTGGAAATATGAAAGTTACATGCACCTTGACCAAAAACTGATTGTACCAAATATTGTTACCAGTCACCTAAAGAGACTTGACCTCAGGTACTGCACGTACTGTACACACTCACTGACTTAAAGATAGTCCTCAGTCTTCACATGCTTTATGTTTGATTTATTTGGGGGCTTTTCATGCCTTTAGGGTGTAGACGGGACAGTGGAGAGTCAGAATTGAGGGAGAGAGAGTGAAAAGATGAGCCAAAGATTTAGGGTGAATCCCAATTGTACCCCTTAGCCCTTCTCTTACCCTTACCCCTTGGTTTTGTGCGTTCATGTCAAGTCAAGTGGTGTCCCAATTCTCTGTAGGGCTAGGGAGAAGGGCTAACACCAAGGGCTACACAGTCCTTGAAACGAAGACAGACCGGGACCTCACTTGAAACCAAGGGGTAAGAGAATTTCCCATAACACACCACGCCTGCTGAAACGAAGCAGACTGGAGACCGAAGGAGGCGCTTAATTATAAGTAATTATTATATCTTCAGGTAAATATTAATCATGTTTTCAGTTGTTGGCTGTGGCTACAGTTATTGTCACATCTGCTTACGTCACAGCCAGCGAGTGGCTCTGGGTGATGACATAGCAGGAACCGAGTGGTATCCCGTTTCCCAGATTTGTATTTCACCCCTTCCCCTTGACCCTTAAAACAGAGGGCTAAGGGAAAGGGATAAGACGCAAAGGTAAGACGAAGAGGAAGGGTTAAAGGGTAGAACTGGGATTCATCCTTAACCAAGGCTGCCTGCATCGAGGACATCAGCATCTGTGTTTGGTGTGCATGTGGTGCTCTCACATGTGCATTTTTAATGGAAATGTGAAGCAGGTTATGAATTGTCACATGAGTTTTAGTATGTTTATGTTGATCTATAGAGGCAAACATGAGGTAAAAATAGGCTTAGGTCAAATCTGAAGCTATTGTCTGTCACTTTGACTCCTGTGCCATCCTAACGAAATAGTTGAAAAACCAAAGCCCTTGATGATTTCTGTCTGTGTGTGCGAATTTAATTGAAACTCTTAAGTCATAAATATCAAGCAACGTACAGCTAACCTAAGCACTGTCAGTGACTTTTAGCTCTAATGTCTACAAGACCATGTGGAATACGGTTACATATCACTCGAGTCTGTGTGCAAGTGTCTCCTACATGCATCTTTATCTTGGTTTCATGGCTCAGTATATTTTTATACTGCTTCGAGATACAAAATGTCATTACCTGAAGTGCAGTTGTTCAACAGTGGGCAGGATCAAAGATCCCAGCTTCAGCCCCAACGAGTTGTAAAAATTGAATTGATTCATTCTTTTGTGAAAAGTACCTTGAGACTGTCTGCTTTGTATAGCAGAGGGAAGAGGGATGTTGTTGCCTACCAAAGAGTGCTCCAATCTCAAGACTTTCCATGGGGCTGCATGGCAGATTGCTTGCTTGTTGCTTCCACTATCTCATTCAAATCTAGTTTTAACACATTCACTAACCTATAATGGGAGGGTCAGGGCTGCACAATGGTTGCAATCACCCTTTTTCATTACCATTTGTGTTTCTTCAGTAAAGTTGCTCCTGCCCAACAGCCATCTTACTGCACCTTTGCTTGAGTTAAATTGTTGATGTCACCCAGCTCATATCATCAACAAATTTTACTTCTTAGTCCTATTTTTAGTAATTTCATTTCCCTCATTTTGCAGAAACCCGTACTTTAAACACAGTCCATTGAGATTTAGAACGTTTTTTATTTTAAAGTGTATTTACCCAATCATATATACCCACTCTCTGGTATATAGTCCATATGTATGTGAGAATATATTGTTTTAAATGTAAATGTGTTGAACTTTAACTGTGAATGAAATGGATCTGTTGCTGGAAACATAATAAAAACCCATTGACTGGGTCGAATGAAGAGGCTCAGACTATTTGTTTTTCTATGGATAAGTAAAGTAAAGTGTTTTTCAGGAGAATAATGTAAGCTCTTCAAAGAATGTAGATGTTATTGTTGAGCTGTTTTTGTACCTAACTTTAGATGTATTGGCCTCTTACCATGGGGTATTGCTTAAACAATACATATCTAAAGGCACTTGAACAAGCGGACACAGCTCTGAGCGTCTGACGCATATATTATGCAGTAAGTGTATATACACATACATTATGAAGAGACTGTTTATCTTAAGGATACAGTGGCTTTGTTCGGTAAACTCAGAGAATGAAGCACTGGGCTCCACCACGGCTTCTGTGTGACTCCTCAGCCACAGGTCACACACCCCGAGGCCAACAACGGGATGTTTTTCAGTAAACAAAGATTTCCTGTTGTCCAGCGAGGTGCCAATGGATGCTTTTATTGGAGCCAAGTTTACGTTATGTAGTAGGAGGGGACTTCCCCTCTGTTGTTCACAGTGAAGGTGCCGCGGGAGTGAGGCCTTTTCATGTCTGAGCTGCTCGTGGGCTTCTCAAAACAAAGTCAGTTGACCTCAGCAGGAGTCACTCTACCCACTGATCTCTCTCAGGCTAAGGAGATGAATCTAAGGCCCCATCCACACGAAGCCAAACCGAGGTCTAAACGCATACATTTTTTGCCGAATCTGCGTATCATCCATACGAAAACGGCGTTTTGGGGGTCTGTAAACGAACATTTTTGAAACCAGTTTCCAGAGTGGAAAGATTTTGAAATGCCGTATACGCAGCTCCGTGTTTACTGGCTCTCCGTAACTTTTCTGATACGCTTACACCATAGTTTCATATCGTCATTGACACGCATGCGCCACACGCAGCAACAACAACAGCAACAATGGTGGTGTACGGTGTAGCAGATGTGCTAATGATCTAGTGACCCTACTGTCCCTGTTGCAGCAAAATCTCCTTCTTCTCAATCACCACCGAGCTGAACAAACAATTATCGAGGACACATTACAGCACTTTATGATCACTTTATCGCAATGTCTGTTTCCAACTTTTGCCCAAGTGCGCATACCCACTGTTTTTTCGTCTGTTTCCGCTTGTTTCCGTCATATTGTTACAGCGGCCCTAGAGGTCTGGCATGTGTTTTTACAGCGTTTTGATGCGTATCGAGTGCATTCATGTAGACGCACACATTTTCTGAGACGCCTTCGTCTTTATGACGATTGTTTTGGAAACTGTTAAGCGTTTTGTCTTCGTGTGGATGAGGCCTAAATGAGCATGGAGGCAGCCAAAGTGGAGAAATACCTCTGATGCAACTGATGAGGAATTGCTGGCTTTGAAAATATTTTGAAAAGGATATTTTTATGTAATTCTGAAGGTTTTTGTTGTTTCTTAAACAAAATAAAGTCACCATTCAAATTTTCTTCACAATATAAATTCTGAAAGACATCCATCCATCCATCCATCCATCCATCCATCCATCCATTCCTCAATCTACCTACTGTTTCTTCCATTCGTTCATCCATTAAACATACATCTGTTGGTCTTTCCATATATCAAGCCATTTATTCATCCATCTATATTGTGGTCCAATCATGGTTCTACCTAACCAACAATCATTTGTACCATTCATCCACTCACCTACCCATCCATCCATTGGTCTACTGTATCTATACATGGATCCATAAATGATCTTTTTGACCAACTAGTCATGCATTAGCCCATCCATCAGCCCATTCAACCACAGATTTAATTATTATTCTGATCCTAATCTATCTCCTCATCTTGTGGTCCACCACTGATTCTTTTGATTGACTGTCCATCAGCCCACCCCATCTCAATGTCTGTCCATCTTACATCCATCCAGCTCTGTATTCATTGATCTACTGATCCAACCAGTCATTTATTGATCTTTTAATCCATCTGTAAGTTAAGCTATTCATCTTTACATCTATCCACACACACATACACACACACTCCTCTTTTATCCAAGATGATTATTCATAGAAGTGGTTGCTGCAAAGTAGTCTCTTACATCACCTGTTTGCAGAGAAATAACAGCAAAAGGCCTCTGCTGATCTCATACTGTTAAACCAGTTAAAATAACTGATTTATTTTATTAAAATGAACTTTAAGGGATAGCTCAGTATTTTTGAAGTGGGATTGTATATGCTCCATATGGCCACAAAGTACATTAGATGCAGTAGAAAGTTCTCTCCTCTCTCTAAGTAAGCCACAGTCTGTGAGAATCTGTTAGGCAGAACTAGCAGCAAACAAGGAAGTACTGTACCAAGTACAAAGGGTATTTGCTCCACCTACAAGAACTCCCATCAAAAAACAAGACCACAGTTTGAGAGTATGCTACCTAGAAAGGTTTTTATGTGCATTAACTTTTCGGAAATATAATGAATAAAATATGTTGCCCCGTGTCACTGACTCACTCTGCCTCCTTCTCAGCTGTTGTAAACATAGCTAGAAAAGCACTCGGAGAGCGCAGACCTCTGCCAGCACCACAGTCCTCTCCCATATTGTGATTTTTACCATTAATATTAGTCCTACCTTTATTTCATGTAAATATTTAGATTCCTTGACCATGAAAACACACCATAAGCAATTAGTTTCATAATGATATCTATTGTAGTTCAGTAGTTATTCACAAAAATCGCATTTTTCGTCATGGCTGATCCAGACGGTGATCCGGATTAACACCAAAATTGAATCAGTTCTTCTTTTTCCCATGCTGAACATTTCCTGAAAATTTCATCAAAATCCATCCATAACTTTTTAAGTTATTTTGTTCACAGTCAGGCAAACTCTCCCAAAAACAAGCTAGTGACTTCAGAGGCCAATTGTAAACGGATTGATAGCAGATTGCTAATTGACATATATTTTTTAGATGAGGTTTTTACGTTGCTTCCCTGGATGCAGACACAGGTGTGCATAATGGAGCACTGACAGTTTTCACCATATTCCTCTGTGTAACAAAGGCATGAGTCAACATCATACAAACCAAAACCTACATCTCTCGTTACCTGACGGATTGTGTGTACATATCTATATACATTTTATATTAAGTCATGGCAAAATCTAAATATATTCTTGCATTAGGAGGTGGTAGGCCTGTATTTATATTATCATGTCACAAACAGCTATGATTCTGTTGTAGCATAAGTTAGAGGCTAAGACACAGTAATGGTTGTGTGTGTGTGAGAGAGAAAGAAGTCCCATAACATTGCAAGCAGTCTTTAATGTTATGGTAAACAGCCTCCTCTACTCTGCTTGTTTGTCTCTGACAGATCATTATTACTTACTTTGAGAATAAACCGTCATTGGGTCCTTCAGGTTTGGGACGCTTTTCCAGGTTATCTTTGGGAAATTGAAGAATGTCTGCAAAACTCCATGATTCAGAAGAGCAGGGAAGTCTAGTTGATAAGTGATACAGATGGGTGTGAGCGTCAACCAGTATCCTCTGACAGATAGATCCTGAAGTTGGTCTGTAACCATAATCCACTGGTGGCAGCACTAACACTCGGGGTCTGTGGGCATTGAGTCACAGTTAATACACTCTCACCACTGTGTATTTCCGACTCTTTCTTGATGTCCAGTTACCACCAATGTTTCCACTCTATTTCTTTTGGTCTGTCCAGTGTCTATCTGTAGCAGCTCTTCATCTGGGAACTCTGGTTCATACAGATATCCTCTTGACTCCAAAGGAAGTCAAGAGGAACTTGTAAGGACATCAGAGACCGTCATAATTGCTCCTTGTTTAATTTCCTACACTGTCTCTTCCTCACACCGCTTGGAGTCCGAACAATAAAATTGCAATACTTGATTAAAGTTACACGTGGCTACAACCAACATCTGAAGCCGCTAGTTTGTTATTTTTGCAACAGCTGAGAGGGAGCTGGAGTGGTTCAGTGGCTCGCGGCAGCACTGGACAGAGGAATATGGGAAATTGGTTAAGTCCAGATAAATTTTATATTTCCGAAAAGTTAATGCACATAAAAACATTTCTAGGTAGCGTACTCTTAAACCGTGGTCTTGTTTTTTGATGGGAGTTCTTATAGGTGGAGAAATTACCCTTTGTACTTGGTACAGTACTTTCCTGTTTGCTGCGAGTTCTGCCTAACAGACTCTCACAGACTGTGGCTTAATGAGAGAGAGGAGAGAACTTTCTACTGCATCTAATGTTCTTTGTGGCCATACTGAGCATTAGCAATCCCGCTTCAAAAATACTGAGCTATCCCTTTAACAGCGGTTATATTTAGAGTATTCTACCACTGATGCTGTCAGTTCTCTCTCTCTCTCTCTGTCTCCCTCTCTCTCAGAGAATTCAGAAACTGAAGCTTTAGATGTGGAGAAGAGCAATTTCTATCAATATGAAAGAAAGTTCTGAGGGATTTTCTCTAACATGGGTGAGCTGAATTTAGGTCAGAGGTCAAAAATATTTTTCAGCACCCTGGTTTTGAATGTAATGCTGCAGACGAAGAAACTCAAATAACGGAAAGTAATTCTCCTTTAACTTTCAAGGTGTCTAATTGGACTGATGACTCATGAAAGGAGTGACTACATTTTGGTGGTCAGGGGTCAAAAGTCAAGGAACAAAAGCTTTGCAATAATCTGTTGCTTTTTAATTCAACATATTTCAAATATTTTGGAGAACTTAATCAAACTGGAAATCATGCAAACTTAAACTGACAGATAAAGCTTTTTACTTTTGAAGATTATGGGACAAAGTTCAAGGTGATGGAGTCTAATGACATGGTTTTGTGTGTAAAACACTGTATAATGCTATATGCATTTAGGAGCTATTTTAAAACTTTGCTCTAATATCATCTCTAACTCATGAATGATATGATTAGATTTTTAAAGTCATTGGTCAGAGGTCAAAGTCATAGGCTTGTATGGTCATCCTTTTTGTGAGTTTTGTGATTTCACAATAAATGCTCCAAAAATTTTTCTCTAAAGTTTGCACAAAAGTCTCACATGTTACAAGTGTTAACTGACTACATTCTTAAGGCCATACGTCAAGTGTCGTCAAATCTTATGCTCACATTTTGCTTGTGAACATAATTTCTTGTGAACAAGAATTTTTTTTCAGGAATAAGTGTTTAACTACAGTATGTCAGTAGTCTTCTTGCACTATAGATGTTCCTACTGGATTTCAAAGAGTCAAAAGTTATCTAGCATCAAAGATAGGCCTGTCACGATAACAAATTTTGCTGGACGATAATTGTCCAAAAAATTGACAATAAACGATATCATTGTCAATATTATTGTGAGGATTTCTCCCTCTCCAGTTTTCCTTCTGCTTCTTCCCCCCTCCCCTCTCGGGCTCTCCTCTCTTCCTGAGTGCTGCAGCAGGGGCGTGTCCATGGAGCAGACCTGCGGTGGAGCCTCACCTGTTTTCCTGCTGCCCTGATTACCTTCCCTATTTAAGCCAGGAGCTTCAGTCTACTGATCGCCGGCTGATTGCACTTCTTTGTGGTTCGTCTTAACCTGTAGTCTTTCTCTGTGCTGGCCTTAAAGGATAACTTCGGTATTTTTCAACCTGGGTCCTATTGCCCCAACTGTATGTGTGTATACGATTGATGGGTACAACTCGTTTTAAAATTGGCTCAGTATCAAGGGAGCGGATGCAGCCGGCAGCCGCGAAGCTAGATAGGGGGGCAACTGCATCCCGTATAAGTTTGAGCATTAAAAGTGTTTATTTCGCACAGACCGGTTGCGATTGCCGGTGCTAGCTCTCTAATTAGCATTGTAAGCGTTCCGTTTTCCTTCACGTCCTCTGACCTGTGTGACGTCATCTCCTGGGAGCTAGAAGAAGAAATGAAGAAAACAGAGGAGCCATGCAGTGCGCCGCTCAGAGTGGAGCTGCTTATCCCGGAGGACAGTTGGAAGTTTTACTGCATCGGTTAATAACAATGGTTCGTGTTTGTGCTTATCCGAACTGCAAGAACAGGATGTCGCATAACACCCCGTCCAGCTTTCATAGGCTGCCTTTGTCGAACGGCGAGATGCTGAAGTTTTGGCTAATTGTGCTACAAATGGATGCTAACACTCCTGTCCAGACACTGCGCCTTGCAGACCATCGGGTCTGCAGTGCTCACTTCTCCCAAGATGACTACTGCCAGCCGAAGAAGAGAAGAAATCCAGTCCCAAAACACCTCTTTCTCAAGAAAACGGCTGTCCCACGGGTAGAGAGAGCTACAGACACAGTGGAGGTAATGTTATATAAACAACTGTTTTTTTATTTTGGGCACATGAAAAAAGGTATCCAGCACTGCCCTGTTGATCAGAGGGGGGAAATCCTCTAATGTAGTTACACAGCGTCGGGTACTTTCTGTATCATCCCACGACACATCGAGACCACGAATATTGGGCAACAGGTCCCACTCGTTGCAACACAGACATTCTTCCTCTGTGGGCATAGAGTCACAGTAACCACAGGAGCACCACCAGTCCTCAGAAATTCACGTTCTTGCCGCCGCTGCTTCACCCTCGTCTGCTCGTTGGCCCTCTCTTGCTATCCTCGTTTGCTCTTGAATTTGTAGGAGCTCCTCGTCCGGATATTCTGGCTCAAATAAATACGGGTGGCCGTCGTAATGAAAAGGCTCGTCTTCACTCTCGAAATCTGGTAAATATTCAGCTATGATACCGATGCAGTAAAACTTTCAACTGTCCGCCGGGATAAGCAGCTCGGCGCACTGCATGGCTCCTCTGTTTTCTTCCGGCAACAAGCTCACAGGAGATGATGTCACACAGGTCAGAGGACGTGAAGGAAAACGGAATGCTTACAATGCTAATTAGAGACCTAGCACCGGCGATCGCAACCGGTCTGTGGCGAAATAAACACTTTTAATGCTCAAACTTATACGGGATGCAGTTGCCCCCCTATCTAGCTTCGCGGCTGCCGGCTGCATCCGCCCCCTTGATACAGAGCCAATTTTAAAACGAGTTGTACCCGTCAATCGTATACACACATACACTTGGGGCAATAGGACCCAGGTTGAAAAATACCGATGTTATCCTTTAAGCCCTGTCTCCGCTACTCGGAGCTCATTTTTCTCTTTTTGATGGTTGTTTGCTCATGCTCGCTTCACCTGAAGACTCACCTTCCTTTCCTTTGTCTTTTAGGTCTCCGCGAGCTCCTGCCACCGCCATCACCACCATTGTATATAGTCAGCTGTTTAAAACCCTTTTGTTTTTGGACTGTTTTCTTGGAGAACAATAAATCCTGAGATAACCTTTTCTGATCATCTGCCTCTGCTCTGAGTCAAACCTTAAAATATACGGTCATATCCGAACAATTATTATTATTATTTTTTTTTTTTTCATTTTTTCATTTATATAATCATGATATATGTCATAATAAAGTGACTACACAATATCAAAAGCAAGAGAGTATTTAACTGTAATTGGAATGTTAAGATTTTTTAAATCAAATGAATTTAACAATATAAAAAATTAAACAAAAAAGAGAAAAAAAAACAATGAAAATGAAATGGACTCTTTTTTAGGAAAAACTGCATGTAAATCAAAAATAATTATATTAATCAAAAACAATAAAAAGGAGACCCTGTCTCTGTAAAGAAAAAACAAAACTCCAATGAAAATACACACAAAAATAAAAACTATAAATAAAAAGGAGTTTATGCAGTTCCTGAATTGTTTGTGACATGTACTTTCTCCCAGTCAATCCGTACTGTCTGTCAAATGTTTGTAACATTGCTGGCTTTTCACCCATATTGATGCATTTCTTTGCAATGTAGTGAACAACGTTGTCTGTGAGCGCACATCATTTTGCGCTTTTCTTTATTTTCTTTGCCGACCAAACGCCTCAGTAAGCGCTGACTGTCAAGGACGGAGGCTCCGCGGCACCTCCCCTTCTTCTTCTTCATCGCCACTACTTTCAAACAAATTCGACATATCAGCTTGTTGGTGTTCATGGACTCACACTTTGTTCATTCTGTTCAAAACAAAAGATTCCCACACTGTGGTTGTGGCAGCCTGCTTAAGAACTGTATCTTCCGTGCCATCATTCATATCACTGTTTGTTTCCTCGTTCCTCCTCAGGACGCTCACTTCAGCTCTCTCTGGCTGCAGCCGAAAAGTCATTTTCGCTTAGGAAGGTTCCTAACAGAGTGAAATGAACCGGAAGTAGTTCATGATTAGAGTTCGAATAGTTTAAATGCATAGGAAAGGTGGCTCAATGTTTCCTTTATTATCTCCTTTAGCATAGGATACACCGGCCCATCCTTTACGAAAGGAGAGGAGATTATTCTGTCCCACAATTCTCGACGGCAACAGCATTTTTAAACAGCACGTATTCTGACTGCTTCCGAATTCAACCAAATAATGATGAACAAATCACACGGACCATGTGAGTTACCACTGCTGTTCGACATTTGATGATGATTATATTTTAAACTTGATTCAATATTAATAATGTGTACACCATTAGATTATGGTCTTAGCAATTTATGCTTATCTTTCATTTAGGTACCTTTTATTTTCATGCATTTATTGGTGTTCATGTTGATAATGTAGACAAATTTATTTAAACCCTCATTTCCAACATCGGTTATGCAGATGTAATTAGGTTATTATGTTCAATGTTGTCTGAAAGGAACAACATTGTCATGATACATGATGCATGAGGCCTCTTGAGTGCATGAGGCCACCTTCTGAAAATTGTAGTTTCAACGCAGCAGTAACATCCGCAGTCACATGATGACGTAGCGTAGTGAAGGTGTAGTCGGATTCTCTCTGCACAGCAGTTTTCCTTTCCGAAGTCCTTCTGAATTTTTATTTCTCCTTTCCTTAACCTCATGACATTTTCCATCAGGGTTAAGGAAAAGTAGATAGGAAAGGGCTTAGTAGGTGACTATTTGACCACAGCCTCTGTGTGTATGCGCAAGCGGCCCCGTCTCCTCCCCAAAGATTGCATCAGGGACAGATGCTCACTCCGCTATAAATCCGCTAAATCTGCTATCGAACTGATGCACCCAGGTGTTAAGAAAGATGGACAGTGAGCCATCTTCTCATTCAACCTCTTTGGTAGAGAGAGAGGAGGAAAACAAACATGCATGCATTTGTCAATTTATCGAGGCCGAGGCCTGTAGCACGAAGCAGGATTAATGTCTTAGCGAGGTAACTTCCGGGTTAACCCTGATTTATCCATAGCACGAAGCTGGTTCAGTTCTTATCGGAGTAGATAACCATGGTGACTTACTCTGAATGGCTAACCTGCTCCGGAGCAGGATAAGCTGGAGGTTGAATCTGATCCTGCGAAATGACCTCAGCACTAGCCAATCAGCCTCTCCAAATCAATGGCCTGCCCTCTTCTCCTGAACCCGGTAGAAGGAGGCGCACAACTCTTGAGACGAGCATGGAGATGAGAAAGAGTGTCACAATACCAATTTGACCCACTAAATCAACCTGACGCCGCGCTATGAGATGTACCGGTTCTCACGGCCCGGAATCATCTATACCTGTGTGACAGATGGAGCTGTTTATTCCCTGTGTGACCCACAGGAGTGGTGCACTAACTGTCACACTGTTATTGTGCATCGCCTGCTATAAACTTCACTTCTGTAGCGCCTTTCATACATTCAAATGCATCATAAAGTGCCTGACAAATCAAGAGGATGGAATTCTTATGTGGAACAGCATCAGAAATCAGCTCGGTATGTTTTTGTGATTTCATTGTGGCGACTTAAATCTTAAATGCAGCTGATTGGACATGAAAAAGACCAGCCTACCAGACACAGAATGTTTTTGTATTTACTTTTAATCTGCTCCCACGACCTCCTCATGACAGAGTTATTACATCTGAGGGAATGGGGTGATAATTGTCAGACATGCAACACATTTTCACAGTGTATTGATTCATGAGTGTGATCAGTGTCAGATTTAGCCAATGATGAGTAATTTGTGCATTTTCTCTGTCTGCCACTCATTTTGTCTGTGATTGACAGCTGCTACAGTGTTTTCTTTCTCCATTTTACTGGCTTTTTCATCCTAACATTTTAGCATTATCAGATGCTGCTCTTCACATGTGAAATATGGAGCTCTGTCAGTGTATCCCGGCGCTTTTCAGCATGTTCTCTGCTCATGATCACGATTGGTCAGCTGCCTCTGAGCCCTCCCCTTATATGTGCGCATTCATGGCTCTTGACAGGACAACCCTGGGTTGAGTTACCGTGTTGTTAATTTTCGTCGTGCTATCGATTATCCTGATTGCCATTGTTGCGGTTACTCAATCCTGGATAGACGTGAGTTACCAGGGATAAGTTGACTGCGCTTCGTGATATAGGCCTCCGGCAAACTTACCGAGAACATTTTTATTTATCGTTCGGTTAATTGATTTATTGATTATCGTGACAGGCCTAATCAAAGACTGCCTGTGAACATAACATCTCAAAATGTAGGATCATGGGATTTAAAAAAGCTGCCTGTCTGTCCACTTGACTCCAGGAGCCGAGTGCACCAGCTGGGCGTACGCCTGGGTGTAACGTTACGTCCGACTTAGAACGGAAAGTTACGACGAGTGCACCAGTTAGACTTAAGCCCTGTGTCTGTTCCGCCTGGGTGTAACTTTTACGCCTAATGTGGAGCAGGCGTAAGTTGGAAACTCAGACTTGTAGCCATGGTAATTTTAAAGGAATCAAACGGCCGGAAAAAAGAAAGAAAGATGGCAAGACGTCTTATTTACTGGATGCTTAACGAGAGAGCATTTAGACGGGAAAGAGTCATTCGTGACAGGACAAACCCGCTCGATGTGGATACAGAGAGTGAGCTGATAGAGAGGTTTCGTTTCGGCAGACAAGCGCTCTTTGAGTTAACTGAAGAGCTCTCCCCTCAACTGCAGCATCGGTCTGACAGAAACTCGGCGCTGTCCCCTGCCCTGCAGGTGCTGATCGCGCTCAGGTTTTATGCCAACGGGGCCTTTCAAAATAACATGGGGGACATGATCAACCTGAATTACATCCACCTACCTCCATCACAGTTATTGTTTATGGACGCAGTGATTGTTTTCCACGCCGACAGTTTGTGCCTGTTGGTGTTGATGTTATTTAGTCTTGCCGTGAGGATGTCCTTATGTTCTGAATATAATTCTATCAGCTCCCTAATTTCTCCATCTGTAAAATTCACCTTCCTTTTTTTTTGATTAGTGTTCTCCATATTGTTTCTTCTTCCAGCTGTGGGGACAAGTTTGAGAGCGCTTTGGGTAGAATTGTGTTGCTTGGCAACAATCATCGATTCGCGTGTATTCACGTGGACGCGCATTGTAAGACCAGGTGCAGCTACGACCGTTGTCAGTCAGGCTTGGTGCACGCGGTGTAAATTCCAGTCACAACGTCGGACGTAGTTAAGTCCAACGTAAGAGTTAAGACCTTATTTTTTACGCCCAGCTGGTGCACTCGGCCACAGGAGTTTAGAGTAAAGTATCTAAGGGCCTCAAGATCATGCTTTGTTTGTGAACTTGATACATCAACAATTCTATGATGAATTTCTGTCAAATATGCACAAATATCCTCTCAGACTCAACAATGAAGAGATTAAACTTGACTGGTACACAGTCAGTGGCAAATGGCTCACCACTGTGCTTTCATTCTTTTGCAATGCATATCTTGCAAAGGAATAAAACTCGGATGCTGTAGAACTAATTTTGGAGAGCTGAGCTAATATTAACATGTGTGATGCCAACATACCTCCATCCATTGTACAGCGAGTGGCTTGTTATTTTGATGCGCAGGATGTCCGACATGGAAATCAAACTATTTTTGTCATCGACTTGGTAACGCTGTCTGACTTCCGAAACTCTCTGTACTTTTAGCAGACCTCTGTCTTGCCCTGGCATCTATTTTTGAAGCAAAACTTATTTCCTTGCTGGACAAAAAAAGTCACAGACTAAGAACTAGCTACCCTATTGCTTTGATGTCCTCCATTGTTGTTGCACTACGTTAAGCCTTGCCAGAGGCAACCCACCCATGTAGACATGATGCCAAGTTCCTGATTGCAAAACTACATAAAGCTCAGCTGAGTTAAGCACAGATGTTTCATCCTGTTTTAATTTATTGAAGTTAAGTTTCGTGCACTAGTTGTTATTCTGAACCTGTCCACTTGAGGCTCCCAGACTGTTCATTCTTTAAACCACAGGTGTCAAACTGATCCAGTAAAGGGTCACTGTGGCTGCAGGTTTTCATTCCAACCAAGCAAGAACACACCTGATCCAACAAATCAACCATGTAAAGACAATCCAGTTGATTGAATAATTTGCGTCAGGTGTGTTTTTGCTTGGTTGGAAAGAAAACCTGCAGCCACAGTGGCCCTTTACTGGATCAGTTTGACACCCCTGCTAAACAGTGTCCCGAAGTTACCCCTGTCATTTCTATATACTGACCTTCTGGACTATACCACATCCACTATTTTTACCCAATCAGTTCTTCTACTAGCCTCATTTCTTCTCTCAGTGCCAGAATGTCTCATTTGTATCCGCCCCAGCCTTCCAGTCTTTGTTTGCCTGCCTGACCTCCTGTTTGATTCACAGACTTATGATTCTCCGTCTGACCTCTTTTGGATAAGTTTCACCGACTTCCTGGTTTTGACCCTTGCATGCCTCTCAAACTTTATCTTAATTAGACTGCCTTTGTTGCCTTTGTGTAGGCTCTTTGCCACACATAAGGCTATATAAAGCATCAGTGGTACTGGCTACTTCAGAGCTTTAAATCATTGTTCATATAAACAGACTAATTTAACCTTAACTAATTTAAACCTATATCTAGAACTCTTTGGGTGCAATAAACAATGGTAAAAATGCAGATTTTAGGAGATCAGGGTAAAGCAGGCAGTGCTTTCACATTTGAACAATCTTCTCCATCTCCTGATGACTGCAGCCACAACCATGAGGACTACATTGGCTACATGGAGGGCCAAAAATTCCTAGAACTATTTGTAATAGCAAATGAGTTTTCCACTGGTCACAGTCTACTTTCCCCTCCATTCATCTATTAACCCATTTGTGAATCCAATTTTACCATCATCCATTGCCCCATGCATTTAATCCATCAACTAATCCATCCATCTATTGAACCATTTTTCCAATTATCCGTCCATTTGTCAATCCATTAATCCACACTTCCATTCATTGGTTCCTAGTGGCCCATGCAGCCATTCATTCATCCATCCATCCATCCATCCATCTATTTTGCTACTTATTGATCCATCTGTAGATCCATTAATTTTTGTCTTCCCATCCATTTATCTTCTTGCTGCTCATGGATCTGCAGTATCTACCTATCATCTATCTATTTTTCATTCATCCAATTGTCCACCCATTCCTCTAGCTATCCATTAATTTGTTAAATTACCATCCGTCCTTTGATCTGTCCAGCCACACCACTTATTTATACATGCATACTTATATGGTGCATATGTCCCTCATTTACTGGTCCATAAATTCATGTATCCATGAATTGATCCATCATTTTTCCACATGTGACATGAATCTGACATTTCAATATTCCAGCTCTCCATCCATCCAATCATCCCACCTTTCCTCCATAATTTATGCATTTATTGAGTTACCAAACACAAAGGTTTTATTTAAAAAAAAAAAAAACGAGTTGCCCTCCTCAAGCTTAAGCTTGAAGAAAAAAAGCTTCAATTATATCCAACATTCTGTCAACAACAGAGTTCGATATCGTTTTATCTTTGGATTTCAGTTTTGGTCAGATTCTTATAATTGATTTTAGTTAAGAATTTTTCTTTCTGGTTCCATAATTTCTGGAGGGTAAAATATACAGTATATATTTCAAGAGTGAAAATCGATTCTCCATTGCTGATGTTAGATTTAAGATCACATAAGCTGTAGACTGTGACAGAGATCAGATACTCCTCTCGTAACTGTTCTGTCTCATGATGTAATGCTATTTCTAGATTAGATTAAATTAGGAATGATAGAACACAGGACATCAAAAAGTAAAATGGTAAAATGTATATGTGGCAAGATGGAGTGCCTATAGATACATCTGGCCCTTCCTCTCCCTCTTACATATATATATATATATATATATATATATATATACAGTCATGGAAAAAATTATTAGACCACCCTTGTTTTCTTCAATTTCTTGTTCATTCTAATATCTGGTACCACTAAACGTATAATACAATGAACACAACAAAAAATGCAGCTGGTCACATAATACTTTATGTCCTATTTGACATTCTTAAGCTTAATTGATTCCCAGGGTATATAAGAGGCCATTTCATGTCACAAGCAGCACTGCACATGCAAAGGCCTAGAGTGGTTTCCTGCTTACATTCAAGCCGTAGCACAACTCAGAAGTTGTCAGCTCTCACATAATGCCTAAAACAAAAGAATTATGTGAAGCCACAAAGGCAGCCATCTTGGCACTGCTGGAAATTGGCATGAGTGAGAGACAGGTAGCGAAAAACTGAAGATCTCCAAGACAGCCGTTCATTACAACAACAAAAAACAAGCTGAACATGGCACTACCAAATTGCTACCTGGCCGTGGCAGGAAAGGTCTTTCTACCCCACGAGATGACCGTGCACTCATCCGTTCCTGTGTCAGGAATCGTCGTCAGACCTCCAGGGACCTTAAAATGAGTGGGCACTGTCGAGAAATGTGACTTGTTCAGCAAGGGCAGTTCAAACCGACTTGTTGAAGCTGGTTTGAAGTCACACAGAGCACGCAAGAAGCCCTTCATCAATGAAAGGCAGAGGAAGGCCCGGTTACTCTTTGCTCGAGACCACAAGGATTGGACTGTTGATGATTGGGCTAAGGTTCTCTTGAGTGATGAATCCAATTTTGAATTGATGCCCACTCCAGCCAACTTACTGGTTAGGAGGAAGCCTGGAGAAGCTTACAACCCAGACTGTCTTGCCCCTACAGTAAAACATGGGGGTGGATCAGTCATGATCTGGGGTTGTTTCAGTCTGAGTGGAACAGGGCAAATGCAATTGTGTGAAGGCCGAATGAACCAGGTCATGTACAGGACTACCCTTGAAAACAGTCTTCTTCCATCAGCTGGAAAACTCTTTCCTGCCTCGAATGACTGGATTTTCCAACAAGACAATGCCCCTTGCCACACGGCAAGGTCAGTTAAAGCCTGGATGGAGAACCACAACATTACACCATGCCTTGGCCTGCTCAATCACCAGATCTTAATCCAATTGAAAACCTGTGGAAAATCATCAAACTCAAAATGGAGAACCACAAGCCCAAAAACAAAGAAAATTTGTTTCAATTTGTCCAACAGGAATGGGCTGCTGTGACAGCAGAACAATGTCAGAAGCTGGTGGAGAGCATGCCAAGATGCATGGCTGCAGTCATCAAAAACAATGGTTATGCAATCAAGTATTAACTCTTGTGTGTATCATGTGTTTAAAGCAAACAGAAAGAAAACATGGAATGCTTAAA
Organism: Scarus forsteni; assembly: GCA_036419115.1. Classification (NCBI taxonomy): domain Eukaryota; kingdom Metazoa; phylum Chordata; class Actinopteri; order Labriformes; family Labridae; genus Scarus; species Scarus forsteni. The sequence goes on from JAZDUH010000388.1 coordinate 1,401,814, forward strand.
AGTAGTGTTTTTGGCGGTACAATGCCATAGCTATTGATGTAAGAATTTAAGTAATTTTGGTTATTATCAAGAAAACCATGGAAAATGAATAGTTCTTAGTTCTTAAATTAAACTCTCATGAGCTATTTTTGTTGTTATCATTATAATTGTCCAAACAAATGTACCTTTAGTTGAGCCAGGCATTAAAATTAACAAGAAATTGAAGAAAACAAGGGTGGTCTAATAATTTTTTTCTGTATATATATATATATATATATATATATATATATATATATATATATATATATATATTTATATATATATATATATATATATATATATATATATGTATATATATATGAATTTATATGTGTGTGTCTGTGCTTGTTTGTGTGTATATATGTACATAACTCAGTCAAAACTTCTTCTCCCTCTTACATATTTATATATATATATATATATATATATATATATATATGTATATATATATGAATTTATATGTGTGTGTCTGTGCTTGTTTGTGTGTATGTATGTACATAACTCAGTCAAAACGTGGTAGACCGTAGGGCATAGCGCAGACAGGTCACCAATATTCTGCAGAGTCAATCGCTACAGATCTCAGAACTTTATGTGGCCTTCAGATTAGCTAAAGAACAATGCATAGAGCTTCACTGAATGGGTTTCCATGAATGAGCAGCTGCATCCGAGCCTCACACCAACAACTGCAATGCCAAGCGTATGATTCAGTGGTGCAAAGTACGGACTCTAGGGCACAGGAGATGTGCTCTTTGTTTGTTGCTGTACTATCAGAGAGTAGGAGAGAAAGTAATGAGCACCCAGTGCTGCCGAGTCTAATTTACTGGACCGGAGCCAGTATTTACAGCTATATCAGGAGAAAAAGTAATGAGTGCCCAGCACTGCCCAGGTCCTTTCAAGTACAGGTCAACAATAGCCTACTCAGCCATATGAAAAACTCAGCACTTGACGACAGAATCAGTATCAGAAACATTTTTCTCTGGTTGACTTCTAGAAAGTAAATAAATACAACAACAAGCTTCTTCTGACTGTCTTTTTGAAAAGAACGGCTTTTTCCTAACTAAACCAGAACATCCGTAACTGGCACAAAGCAGAAGTCTGAACGTCTTTGTTTTTTGTAGGAAACTGACATTTGGACCATGGAGATGGTAAAATTTACATTTTAGGGTGGGGCACCTTCTGTTAAAGGTGTAGTCAGAAGTGTGGGAGAAAACGAGTGGTTGTTTAGAAACAAATTTAGACCCGCCTCTCCCTTCATACCTCACCCCTGGCTCCATCCCCTGAAAGCTGATGGACGTGCATCGTCATGGAAACGGACGTAGAAACTGCGTAGCTGACCAACGAAGCGAAGGGCTGTTGGTGACTCGGCCCGAGCCACAGTATTTACCTGCTGAAATTCAGGCTGTGTTTCGAAACCATGCTTTTTAACATGCTGTCAGTGGTGACATCTTGTGGATGGAGAGAAGAAATATGGTGATTTGACAAATAGTGCATTAGATTAGAAGATTAGAAGATCGCTGACTACACCTTTAGGGCGCACTGCAGCGTTAAATTGTACCAAAATTTCTCATTCCTTGTCCTATTACAGCGTGCAATGGCAGGATACAACAGGGCTGTACATTGAATGATACAGGAGTTTCAAATAAATTGAATATGTTCAATGCTAACACATTGGATACAATGAACTGCAATAGCATTAAAATTCATAGGAACTGATATTGTTAAGTATAATCTTCATCTCACGTCTCACGTCTTCTCCCGCTTATCCGTGGTCGGGTCGCGGGGGCAGCAGCCTAAGCAGAGAAGCCCAGACTTCCCTCTCCCCAGCCACCTCGTCCAGCTCTTCCCGGGGGATCCCGAGGCGTTCCCAAGCCAGCCGAGAGACATAGTCTCTCCAGCGTGTCCTGGGTCTACCCCGGGGCCGCCTTCCGGAGGGACGTGCCCGGAACACCTCACCAGGGAGGCGTCCAGGAGGCATCCGGACCAGATGCCCGAGCCACCTCATCTGGCTCCTCTCAACGCGTAGGAGCAGTGGCTCTACTCCGAGCTCCTCCCGAATGACCGAACTTCTCACCCTATCTCTAAGGGAGAGCCCAGCCACCCTGCGAAGGAAACCCATTTCAGCCGGTTGTACTCGCGATCTCGTTTTCTCGGTCACGACCCAGAGCTCGTGACCATATATGAGGATAGGGGTGAAGATCGACTGGTAAATCGAGAGCTTCGCCTTACGGCTCAGCTCCCTTTGCAGAGCCCGCATTACTGCTGACGCCGCACCGATCCGCCTATCGATCTCCCGATCCACCCTTCCTCCGCTCATGAACAAGACCCCGAGGTACTTAAACTCCTCCACTTGGGGCAGAATCTCTTCCCCGGAGAGCACTCCACCCTCTTCCGGGTGAGGACCATGGACTCGGATTTGGAGGTGCTGATTCTCATCCCAGCCGCTTCACACTCAGCTGCGAACCGATCCAGTGAGAGCTGGAGGTCACGGTTCGACGAAGCCAACAGGACCACATCATCTGCAAAAAGCAGAGACCCGATCCTGAGGTCACCAAACCGGAACCCCTCAACGCCCTGACTGCGCCTAGAAATTCTGTCCATAAAAGTAATAAACAGAATCGGTGACAAAGGGCAGCCCTGGCGGAGTCCAACCCCCACTGGAAACGACTCAGATGTACTGCCGGCAATGCGAACCAGACTCTGACACCAGTCATACAGAGAACGGACGGCCCGTAACAGGAAGCCCGCTACCCCATACTCCCGGAGCACCCCCACAAGACCCCACGAGGAACACGGTCGAATGCCTTCTCCAAGTCCACAAAGCACATGTGGACTGGTTGGGCAAACTCCCATGCACCCTCGAGGACCCTATGGAGAGTATAGAGCTGGTCCACAGTTCCACGACCAGGACAAAAACCACATTGCTCCTCCTGGATCCGAGGTTCAACAATCCGACGGACCCTCCTCTCCAGTACCCCTGAATAAACCTTCCCGGGGAGGCTGAGGAGTGTGATCCCCCTGTAATTGGAACACGCCCTCCGGTCCCCCTTCTTGAAAAGAGGAACCACCACCCCAGTCTGCCAATCCAGTGGCACTGTCCCCGATGTCAACGCGATGTTGCAAAGACGTGTCAACCAAGACAGCCCTACAACATCCAGGGCCTTAAGGAACTCCGGGCGGATCTCATCCACCCCTGGAGCCCTGCCACCGAGGAGCTTCTTGACCACCTCGGCAACCTCAACTCCAGAGATAGAAGAGCCCACCACGGAGTCCCCCAGGTCTGCTTCCGCACTGGAAGACGTGCTGGTGGGATTGAGGAGGTCTTCGAAGTATTCTTTCCACCGATCCAAAACATCCCGAGTCCAGGTCAGCAGCGCACCATCTCCACCATAGACAGTGTTGCGCACTGCTTCCCCCTCCTGAGACGCCTGATGGTGGTCCAGAATCTCTTCGAAGCCGTACGGAAGTCGTTCTCCATGGCCTCACCAAACTCCTCCCATGCCTGGGTTTTTGCTTTAGCGACCACCGAAGCTGCATACCGCTTGGCCAGCCGGTACCCGTCAGCTGCCTCCGGAGTCCCATGGACCAAAAAGGCCCGATAGGACTCCTTCTTCAGCTTGACGGCATCCCTCACCTCTGGTGTCCACCAGCAGGTTCGGGTGTTGCCGCCACGACAGGCACCAACCACCTTACAGCCACAGCTCCGATTAGCCGCCTCCACAATAGAGGCCCGGAACAAGGCCCACTCGGACACAATGTCCCCTGCCTCCCCCGCCACATGGTCGAACTTCGCCCGGAGATGGGAGTTGAAACTCTTTCGGACAGGGGACTCTGCCAGACGTACCCAGCAGACCCGCACAACACGCTTGGGTCTACCAGGTCTGACCGGCATCCTCCCCGACCATCGAAGCCAACTCACGACCGGGTGGTGATCAGTTGACAGCTTCGCCCCTCTCTTCACCCGAGTGTCCAAAACATGCAGCCGCAAGTCCGATGATAGGACTACAAAGTCGATCATCGAACTGCGACCTAGGGTGTCCTGGTGCCAAGTGCACATATGAACACCCTTATGCTTGAACATGGTGTTTGTTATGGACAATCTGTGAGCACAGAAGTCCAGTAACAGAACACCGCTGGGTTCAGATCAGGGGGCCGTTCCTCCCAATCACGCCCCTCCAAGTCTCACTGTCATTGCCGATGTGAGCGTTGAAGTCCCCCAGTAGAATGAAGGAATCCCCAGAAGGGGCACCCTCCAGCACCCCCTCCAGGGAATCCAAAAAGGGTGGAAACTCTGAGCTGTTGTTTGGTGCATAAGCACAAACAACAGTCAGGTTCCGTCCCCCCACCCGAAGGCGAAGGGAGGCTACCCTCTCGTTCACCGGGTGAACCCCAACGACAGGCCTCGAGCCGGGGAGACAAGAACTGCCACCCCACCCGGCGCCTCTCACTATCTGCAACTCCAGAGAAGAAGAGAGTCCAACCCCTCTCAAGAGGACTGGTTCCAGAGCCCACGCTATGTGTCGAGGTGAGTCCGACTATATCTAGTCGGAACCGCTCAACCTCGCGCACAAGCTCCGGCTCCTTCCCCGATAGAGAGGTAACGTTCCACGTCCCTAGAGCCAGACGCTGCAGCTGAGGATCGGACCGCCAGGGTCCCCGCCTTCGGCCACCGCCCAGCTTGCACAGCACCCGACCACTACGGCCCCTCTCACAGGTGGTGGGTCAGGGGGTCCCACGTCCCTCCTTCGGGCTGGGCCCGGCCGGGCCCCGTGGGCATAGGCCCGGCCACCAGGCGCTCGCCTACGAGCCCCACCCCCAGGCCTGGCTCCAGGGGGGGGCCCCGGTACCCCACTTCCGGGCAGGGGAAACGTGGATCCATATTTCTTTTTCTTCATAGTGGTCTTTTGAGCCACGCTTTGTCTGGTCCCTCCCCCAGGACCTGTTTGCCTTGGGTGACCCTACCAGGGGCATAAAGCCCCCGACAACATAGCTCCTGGGTCATTGGGGCACGCGAACCCTCCCACCACGATAAGGTGGTGGCTCAGGGGAGGGGTATAATCTTCATAAAAATACTTAAGTTGAACAATAAAGAAGCATTAGCTAACACTGTCAGAGACAGTGTCGTAAAGTGAGTAAACAAACTTTACTCACTTTACGTACTATGGCTGTGACGAGTGTTCTGGAAAATAGATGCGAAATACAAAGAATTACTAAAAAGTGACCTAAATATTAAATATTCATATATCTATCTATATATATAGATATATCTATATCTATATATATCTCTATCTATCTATCTATATATATATATATATATATATGTCTATATATATATATGTATGTATATATAAATATATATATTTTTTCAACATTCAGGTTTCAAGATGTTTATTGCCATATACACTAAAACACATAGCTCAAACATATAAAGAAAACGTAAACTACAAAAGCACTCTGAAAATGAAGACCTCCACGAAACACCTAAATTCCACCCATACATTTTGATTTCCACCCAAAATTATTATCCTATATTTATTTTATATGCACATTGTAGAATGAAAAATATCAATCAGCAAAAAGTGTGATTATTGTTGATATCAATACAGTGTTGTGTGGCTGCAGGGATTTGAGTGGGCGATGTAGCCATCCTGTCAGTTGGAGCAAAACCATGGCGCTTTGGTTCACGGCGCGTTTGCTCTCTGTGGAATTTGGGGGTTAGGTTTTTATACTTACATACACAGTGCTGCTAAGACAGACTATTTCTATATTGACATTATCAGCAACCTTGTTTAAAGTGATAAAACAGCAGAGCTGACGCCCATGTTTCTATAATGTTAATGGGCTCACAGTAATGTTACTAGTGATTGTGAGTTGTAGAGGACTGAGATGTTTATTACAATTTTGGGAGAGTCTGCTGAGTAACCAAGGTTCTAGGAACAGCGCCGGGCTTTTTCCATTGGCAGAATGTTTTCCCCTCTCCTCTGTCTTTGTGAGCAAAACTCTGCATGCCCCAGTTTTCACTGCTGATTGGCTGATGGCTGTGCCCTGACTCTGTGTGTAACCAGAGCATTTAGTCAATTGGACGGTGCTGTGGGTGGGACAAAATACGACCCAGTGTCAAGTAATGGGACTTCATTATAAACCTTAATGTTTTTATGTGACATTAGTCTGGATCAGATCAGCACCAAAATGAATTGCCGTCGTCCTTGGACCAACCACACCTCTGGCAAAAATTTCCATGTAAATACATCTTGCTCACAGACAAACAAACAAACAAACAGACAGACAGACAGACTCAGCCGAAAATCACCTCCTTTGTGGGAGTAAAAAACCCTGAAATACAAGAAAGAATACAAACTAAAACATGAAATATAAAGCAAACAGATGCAATAATAAAAGAATGGTTCAATGTACAATGTCAGCAATTATACCGAATTTGTGCAAAAATTGTAACTGTGGGGCTATTGTCCAGGGGTGAAGTTGAAGACCATGGTTAAGAATCCTGATGGGGGTAAAATCTGAGTCTTGTAGTCCTTGTTTTCACACACCTATAGTGTCTGCCAGATGCTAGGAGAGTGAACTTGGCCCCTGATGATGTTGCTTGCTCTCTTGGTGACCCGGGCGTTGTATTTGTCCTGTAGTAGAGGGACAGCTGCTCCACAGATGAACTGAGTCGTATTAATTAATGGGACCCTCTCGAAAATGAGATGCTTCATCTCAAGGGGCTATCTTAAATAAATTCAAATTCAAATTACATGCTGGAGAGCCTTTCTGTCCTGGACACAGCAGTTCCCATACCACACTGTGAAGGAGTTTGTCAGGATGCTTTATATGGTACATCTGTAGAAGTTGCAGAGGAGTTTGGTGGAAAGTCCAAATTTCCCAGCTTCCTGAAGAAGAAGGGTCTCTGCTGAGCCTTCTTGAGGATCTGCTGGGTGTTGTGTGTCCAGGTAAAATCCTCACTGATGTGGGTGCCGAGGAGTTTGAAGGTTTTCACTAGGGCCGGGAAATATTACCTTATCTCAGTATCACGATTTATTGAATGATTATTTCATGCCATGATGGAACAAATTGGTAGTGTTACAGACAGTCACTGAAACACCCTTCCAACAGTATTTACATTAACTTCTTTCTGCTGTCCTCTGCACAGAATCACAGAATCCAAATTTAAGCCTTAACAACAGAGAAGGCATTTCTTTGGCTGCAAGGTCCTCTGATGGATTGGCGCTTGTCTCCTCCATGTTGTCCTTTGATACTGGCAAAAACCGAATGCAGACCGTATGGAGGGGCTGCAGTCACGTGACTTACAAAGGGAAAAAAATCAACATGAGTAAAATTACTTCGATTAGAGGGTCACCCTCTCCATCTGCATCCTGTCAATGTGTTTTTCTGGCACTAGGAGACCAGCTTAGGATCCTCATGCCTACGAGCCCTGGAAGGGGATGCAGTCGTAGGTGAAGAAGTTATACTGGAGGACTGAGCACACAGCCTTAGGGAGTCCCTGTGTTCACTGTTTTAAGTCCAGGACCCAGCAGCAGAGGGAAGATGTCAGTCCGAGATAGGAGAGCTTTTCAATCAGTCTGCTGGGGATGACGGTGTTAAAAGCAGAGCTGTAGTCCACAAAAAGCATTCGAACATAGGTGTCCCTCTGTTCAGGGTGTGACAGTGCTGTATGGATGGCTGCATTAATGGTGTCATCAGTTTAGTGGTTCTAACAATATGCAAATTGGAGGAGGTCTATTGTGTCTGGGATGCTCTCCTCTCGAAACACTTCATTACGACTAAAGTGTGTGCCATTAGGCAAAAGTCATTAAGACATGATTTGTTGTTTTTCTTTAATAGGAGCACTAAAGGTGATGTCTCGAAGCAAGTGGGCACAGATGACATGACATGATGACATGAAGACAGGTTGAAGGAGCAGGTCCTCAAAGCACAGCCAAGGATGTTATCAGGACTGCCTGCATTTCAGGGGTAAGTTTCCTTGCCTCAGTAAGGGTCACAGTTGGTGAAGTGCTCTGTGCCTCTGCTGGTAAACTCCTCTGCATTGGGTGACATTGAGAGTGTTGAAGTGAGCATAAAATTCATTCAACTCATCTGGTGATGTGCTGTGGTTGGCGGTAACCCTGCTGTTCCTCTGCTGAAAATCAGTGATTTGTTGCAGGCCCTGCCACTTGTATTGGGGGTGTTAGGTGTTGTAGTACACCTTCAGCTTCAGTCTGTACTGCCTTTTGGCTTCCCTGATGGATCTTCATAGGTCATATCTGGCCTTTTGTATCCACATCACCAGAAGATAATGCAGTGGAGATTGCTGATGTTACTGGTAACCACTGATGCTTATTCCTCTAAATCCACAGAACAGTCCTCTCTCAAAGCAGCAGTCTTAAACGCATCCCAGTTTGTAGAACTGAAGCAGCCCTTAAGCACCAGATCCGTCTCATTAACAGTTTTACTCACTGGGGTGCTAGTTTGAGGAGGGTCTTGTAAGCTGGATAGAGGAACACATAAATGTGTTCAGATTGTGATAGTGGGGGCAAGGCACAGACCTGTAGCCGTTCCTCATGTTGCTGTAGATGTGGTCCAGCATGTTGTTTTCCCTCATCGGAAAGCTCATGTTGGTGGTACTTCGGTAACACATTCCTATGAAAGACAAACATGTAATCTGAGTGTGTGGTCTCATGCCTGCCAATGATATCACGTAGTAGTCCTAGCATCGTGGTTGTCTGCCCACGGCGGGATGTAAATAGCAAGCATAAACACAATGCTGAACTTCCTTGGAAGATAAAATGGGTCTACAATTTCACCATCAGCATCTCAATGTCTGCACAGCAGTGTTTTTCAATCACCCTTGCATCCAAACACCATCTGTTGTTAATGTATACACACACACTGGCATCTTTGTTTTCACCAGAAACTGATGTGTAATCTCTGCAGTACATGGAGTGGGCCTGCAGCTGAATGGCCAGCAGTCCGGCAGGCTAGTTCAGATTTCTTTGAAAATCAAAGCACAGCACTTTCTGATCTCATGTTGGGTTGTAACCCTGGTTCTCAGCCCCTCCATCTTATTTTCAAGATAAATGACTTTAGCTAGCAGAAGACTAGGTAGTGGTGGTCTTGTAGCTCTAGCCTTTAGCCTAGCATGTAGCCTGATTTTTTTTGGACTCCAAGGATGGAGGCAAAGATGAGGTTTGTGAATTCAGATAAATGCTGGAGAGAATGTGGCAGCCATGTAGGGACTCATACTCATATATTTTGGGCATGAAAAATTGAGATATTTTGGAAAGATATTTTAAGCCCTACTAACATATTTCAAAACTTTGGCCCAACTCCTATAGAAGTTGAGGGAAGAGCAAAAAAGTATCTACTACAAATACAAACAACAGCTGCTATAAAATGTATTACAATCAAATGGTCAAAATCTGATCCCCATCCTACAAATATGCAGGTTCAGAAGGTTTAGGAAATCCATGAGATGGAGCTAATAATGTATGCTTTGAGATTACAAAGAGAACCCTTTGATGCCAGGTGGGAACTTGTTAAACCCAGCGATGAACTGGCATAAGTACAGTTTACTCATATATACACATCAACTTCACCCCCAACCCCACCCTTAAAAAAATAAAATTGTAAAAGTTTTCTGGTGTAGACCCTTGGAATTGTTGATATTGTATACATCTTGTACCACAACATCTTTGTCTTTTCCTTTGTTCTCAATTTTTTTCAAACAGGAAAAAAGAACAAAAATGGAAAAATGTACATTATGATTGTATTTGATGTTTTAATTTTTCTAAAAACTAAGTAAAAAGGATGTGGAACAAAAATGTCCATTGTTATGAGAAGTTTGTGGAGTTGTCATTATTATTATTATTCCTAAATAAATGTGGTCAAGATATGATAAAACTGTTACTGGAGCTCTTAGCATCTATGCTAATCTCTCTATGGTGTGACTTTCTGCTGCCACCTCTCTCATAGCTCTTACCTCTGACTGATCTACAAGACATATTGGGCTTTGCTGCTTCAGGTCACTCACAGCTGTTGTAGATTAGAGCTTGGCAAGACAGATCTGCAATTGAATCAGGCTGATCCAGCTGATGACCATGGTTGGCCAAAAAGCTGTTATTTTTAGTGGACTCAAAACTGGAACAACCCCAACAGGTCAAGTTGAGACAGAAACTTCTCCCATTGTTTTTAGGAAGCACGTCACAATCATAATCAACTGAACCACAGGGAATACTGTCACAATTGCAATTTTGACATTTTTTTCAAGAGATTAAATAGGGCCTTTAAAAAAAGTTCTTTTTGAGAGCTGAGGTAGTCTTTCCAGAGTTTGTGTAAGCTTTCACGTTTTCCCAAAGCAACCAAGCTTTTCAAAAATATATTCATATCAAAAGGCTGTCATTGTACAGTGAAGACATTTTTTATATTCCTTTTTTATTTTACTAATGATTTGTGGTTTAAAATCATTAGAATTTTAAACCACAAATCATTAGGAGCATGATTAAATCGCTACAAGCTTCATGAAGTCACTCTTGGCCAGATGGTCTCAAGTCCCACCTCAACATAGTCTCCCGTAATGTCAGTGGATTCATCTAAATTCTGATGTGTACAGCATGGCAGTGTCCATGGATTGGACAACCAACACTGCATGGCTTTATTCAATCTTTAAATAGTGACTACCTTTTCCCAAACTATATTTCGTTATGGATCATTAAAGTGCAGCTTTTCAAAACCTGCAAAACCAAATCCTTTTACCTGGAATGCAGCACAAACGAAAGTGCCTTGAGTCCAAAAACATTCTTTCTTTTATAACTGATTCTTAGAGGTGTTTATCTTCTGCCAACAATAGATCTTAGATATCTCTGACCTTGGACTGCACTTGTTATTATTTTTAAGTTCCAAGAATTAGTGGGACAGAACAGGAAGAACAAAGAGTGAATTGGCCTGAAGTGAATGTTAAGTTTGGCAGTGTAACTTCTGAGTCATATGCAACACGGAGAGCACCATCAGACATCAGGCGGGTGCTGTGCTGCTGATTTCCAGGTAAGGCGGGGGGATTACCATCAGAGATTGAGAAGTACAGGTAGGAACCAGGGCCAAACTCTTAGAGGTTTCCCTCGATCAAACTATTCAACGCGTAATGGTAGGCAGTATCACAATACAATCCCTGGGAAGCAATCCCCAGCTTCCTCTCATTAACGCAATGCTGCAATGGAAAACCCATCTGGCTGCATTGGCTGTTTGTTTTCGGAAGCTCGCTGTGCCCTGTCTTTGTTCACGCTGACATGCACTCTTCGTGGTTCATGCTTTTCTGTTTGTTTGCTTCTCATGCACGGCTCTTCATATCTGAAGGTTGTCAGTGCAGAGGGAGAGTACATATGTCAGGTCAGATGTGGGCAGTGGGACTTGTTTAGTCTGGATCAGACTCACATCTGGATTTTCATTCTGCATCAGTCTATACTGTACATGCCCCATACCTTGAGACACACTGTAGGCCTACTATAGAACCTCATATTGCCACAAATCAGCAGTCCATGTAGACGCAGACTTTTTATCCTGATACAAGGCCTTTTATTCCCTGAAGAAACAACCAGCACATACAGTGTTGAACAGGACCTTAAAGACTTTGGACTAGGGTTTTGGTTCATTTGGTAATGAATCTTATAATGCTCTGAACTCTTTTTTCACTATGAAGCATTCTGTCAAAAAAACACTTGTAACTTGAGATCAATATAACTTTAAACAATGCCTTCAAACCTTTTTTAATGAAACACATAAACCCCAATAAATTAAAAGTTAACTTTATCATGCATCTTTTTACCTCCGCCAAGGAGATTATGTTTTCAGGGCAGTTTGTCTGTCTGTGAACAAAATAACTCAAAAAGTTATGGATGGAGTTTGATGAAATTTTCAAGAAATGTTTAGCATGGGAAAAGGAAGAAGTGATTCAATTTTGGTGTTGATCTGGATCACCGTCTCGGAACTGTGCTGCTTGGCGGAGGTCTGCGCTCTCCGAGGGCTTTTCTAGTTTTATGTACAAAACCCAAAACCAGTGAAGTTGGCATGTTGTGTAAATCGTAAATAAAGCAGAACACAATGATTTACAAATCTCTTTCAACATATATTTAATTGAATACACAGCAAAGACAAGATACTTAATGTTCGAACTGGTACACTGTGTTATTTTTTTGCAAATATTAGCTCATTTGGAATTTGATGCCTGCGACATGTTTCAAAAAAGCTGGCACAAGTGGCAAAAAAAGACTGAGAAAGTTGAGGAATGCTCATCAAACACTTATTTGGAACATCCCAATGGTGAACAGGCTAATTGGGAACAGGTGGGTGCCATGATTGGGTATAAAAGCAGCTTCCCTGAAATGCTCAGTCATTCACAAACAAGGATGGGGCGAGGGTCACCACTTTGTGAACAAATGCGAGAGCAAATTGTCCAACAGTTTGAGAACAACATTTCTCAACGAGCTATTGCAAGAAATTTAGGGATTTCATCATCTACGGTCCGTAATATCATCAAAAGGTTCAGAGAATCTGGAGAAATTACTGCACGTAAGCGGCAAGGCCGAAAACCAACATTGAATGCCCGTGACCTTCCATCCCTCAGGCGGTACTGCATCAAAAACCGGCATCACTGTGTAAAGAATATCACCACATGGGCTCAGGAACACTTCAGAAAACCACTGTCAGTAGCTACAGTTTGTCACTACATCTGTCAGTGCAAGTTAAAACTCTACTGTGCAAAGCCAAAGCCATTTATCAACAACAAACAGAAACGCCGCCAGCTTCACTGGACTGATGCAAAGTGGAAAAGTGTTCTGTGGTCTGACGAGTCCACATTTCAAATTCTTTTTGGAAACTGTGGTCGTCGTGTCCTCTGGACAAAAGAGGAAAAGAACCAGCTGGACTGTTATAGGCGCAAAGTTCAAAAGCCAGCATCTGTGATGGTATGGGGGTGTACTAGTGCCCAAGGCATGGGTAACTTACACATCTGTGAAGGCACCATTAATGTCGAAAGGTACATACAGGTTTTGGAGCAACATATGTTGCCATCCAAGCAACGTCTTTTTCATGGATGCCCCTACTTATTTCAGCAAGACAATGCCAAGCCACAATCTGCACGTGTTACAACAGCTTCGCTTTGTAGTAAAAGAGTGCTGGTACTAGACTGGACTGCCTGTAGTCCAGACCTGTCCCCCATTGAAAATGTGTGGCGCAATCTGAAGCGTAAAATACAACAATGGAGACCCCGGACTGTTGAACAACTTAAGCTGTACATCAAGCAAGAATGGGAAAGAATTCCACCCCAAAAGCTTCAAAAATTGGTCTCCTCAGTTTCCAAACATTTACTGAGTGTTGTTAACCCTCGTGTGGTATTAGTATTGTTGTTACTTAGCTAGCGTTTGTGGGTCTGGTGGACCCGCTAGAGTTTTGGGCTTTCAAAACACCACAATCCAATAATTTTCTCTGAAAATACTCAACAGATGTTTACTACATGCCAATTACAAGTTATATGAAACATGGTTAATATTTGCTCTTTATCTTTGTTAGATCACATTTGTGGATTAAAAAGGAAAATCAGTTTTAATCAAGAGGAGTGAGTGGAAAAACACATTTACAAATAAAGAAAGATGTTTCACAACTATTGATTTTTATTAATTTGAACTTGTTGGTGTTCAACCTCATCCTCTTCTTCAGAGTTATTGTCAGACTCTGAATTCTCAGAAATATGATCTTCATTTTCTGAAACCATTCACCATCAGAAGCTTCTATGTCTTCTAAAATCAATTATGGCCCTCTCAGCAGAAAATCTTTTGGCCATCTTGATCAGTCATGATAAGTAACCACACTGGCAGAGTCATATTTATAGTGTTACACCCCATTTGCAGGTGGGATAGTGTATGAGGAAAAAAAAGTTTGGTTCCCTCAAGAGCAGATGGTGTTTGTTCAATTTTCAACAATGTTTCAACTTTCAAGCACACACGCACGCACGCACACATGCACGCACACACACAGACACACACACACACACACACACACACACACACCATTTGCAGGTGGGATAGCGTATGACTGTGTCCGAAATGGCATACTAACGTACTACTCATACTAAGTATGACATCAAAATGAGTATGTAGTGCGTTCACACTAGAAAATATGAAAAGATTGAGTGTGTGAGAAATACCCGGATGTATACTATATCGGAAAAGATTTTAAATATGCGAGGTGGGCATACTAGTCACAATCAAATGCCCCATAATGCATTGCGAGCCCCATAATGCATTGCGTCAAGCAAGACCGACCGGCATTCAGCTAAAAATCAACCACTAGCAAACTTACCATTTTCAAAATAAACACGTCTTTTATTGTCTCTTTTGTAAATGGGCTCTTGTTTTGGAGCCGACCGGAAGTTTCTTCGATAGCATAAGGGCGCGGAATGTACGAAATGCCGAAATGAAATTTTTATCAGTGCGTTTTATGGCTCAAATGACCACATTTTGGTATTCTATGTGATAACTTTCTCGCCTAAAATGCTCCCTGAACTTATTTACTTACTTATAATTACTTATCTGAGATATTTGATAGCCTGGTGTGCTTCTGATTTTTTTGTCGTCGGAGGTTTGAAATGCATCATGGAAAATTTAGTAGTATACTACAGTGTGAACGATTGGCATCCTAATCATACTTATAGTATGTAGTATACAGTATATACTCATGAGTTTGTAGTATGTAGTATGTTAGTATGCCATTTCGGACACAGCCTATGAGAAAAAAAGGTTTGGTTCCCGCAAGACAAAAAGGGGAAATGTGCGGGAATGTAAGAGTAGATGGTGTTTGTTGAATTTTCAACAATATTTCAACTTTCAAGCACACACGAACGTATGCACGCACACAAACAGACACACACACACACACACAAAAAAACTTGTGCAGGAGCAGGGGGGGCAGAAAACACTATCAGTAGCCCCAGAAAGGAGGAAGACAGAGTGGGGGTACACAGGACCTACACGTTCCACACTTTTATTAGCCCCGGGTCCAGTGGACCCAAAAACCCTGTATGTAATATAAATGCGTAGGGTGGGTGTATAGTATGCAATCAGAGAAAATGTGTTTTGATTTATGTTCTTCACAGAAAATGAGCCAAAGCCAACGAATTTCAGGTTGAAAAAATAATTAATTGTATCATTTTTCTTTGGATGAAAACTGAAAACGGGTCCCACAGACCCGAATACCATACAAGGGTTAAAAGGAAAGGCAATGTAACACAGTGGTGAATATGCCACTGTGCCAACTTTTTTGCAATGTGTTGCTGCCATTAAGTTCTAAGTTGATGATTATTTGCAAAAGAAAATAAAATGTCTCAGTTCGAACATTAAATATCTTGTCTTTGCAGTGTATTCAATTGAATATAAGTCGAAAAGGACTTGCAAATCAATGTATTCTGTTTTTATTTATGATTTACACAACGTGTCAACTTCACTGGTTTTGGGTTTTGTATTTTTTGGGCAATTTGTGCCTTTATTGATGGGAGAGAGACAGTGGATAGGCTTGTGAAAGAGGGTGAGAGAGTAGGGGTAGTACTGGTCCCAGGCTGGATTTGAACCCAGACCAGTAGAAGCATGTACATGGGACATGCGTGGCTGCTAACCACTCCGCCAAACCAGCACCCCAACTTTAACATGCATCTTAGGTAATAAAAAATATTTTTCTATTTAAATTAGCATGTCAATAAAGAGAGGTCCGTGCTGAGTCTTCCCACTGTGGCAGAGAACCAAAATGAAGGGGAAAGGGGTCCTTAACTAAACACCCATGAAGTTGCACACAAACCACAATGGGACCTGAAGGAAAACCTCCACTTCACGGCCGCCTGATAGGTTCTTAGCACCTGAACAGAAGAAAAGAGGATTAATAAATAGCCATTATTACCACATTAGAAGAAGATGCAGACAAGGGCAAAAAAACACAAATAAACACAAGGAAAAGGAAAGCTCTACCTAAAATGAAACATCCATCCATTATCTGTACTGCTTATTCTTTTAGGGGTTGCTGGGAACTACAGCCTATCCCAGCAGATGTTTGGCAAGAGGTGGGATACACCCTGAGCTGGTTGCCAGTCAATCCCAGGGCCACATAGAGAGACAGACAACCATTCATGCTCACACTAATACCTAAGGTCAATTTAGATTCACCAGTTGACCTAATGAGCATGAATTTGCTCTGTGGGAGGAAGCTGAAGGTCCTGGAGAGAACCCACACAAGCACTGGGAGAAGATGAACTCTACACAGAACAGGCCCTGACCAACATGGATTCAAATCAGCAACCTTCTTGCTGTGAGGCACCCATACTACCTGCTGGGCCACCGTCCCACATCCAAACAGAAATGATCAACATCAATAACAGTGCAAACAAATTTACATTGACAGTAAACAAAATTAGCAAGCAAAATAATCCCAAATAGTTAATAAAAAAAATTAAAAGAATTAGGTTGGACTTTAGCTGAGATCAGTATTCTGTGATCTTACGTACAAGCCTAAGGATGGCGACAACAGCACCTAAATGGCACAAAGTCAGAGGTGCACAAAGCTACAACTACAGAGATCCTACACTCATATGAACCAGTGCAATGATGAAGACTGAGAGGCAAAACAGCAGTGGTGGGCCTTGCTAAATAAAAAAAGCACAAAATAACTCACACATGAAATTATTTTTTTAAGTAATACATTAGTTATTTAAGTACTAATACATTTGTTGACCACAGGTCTGCTGCAAAAAGACTCTACAGCAGTTGGCCATTAGCAGGACAGCAGAGACTGAAGTGAACAGACAAAGCCATCTTACCCAGCAGAGGCCCTAGCATCCTCTCGTGGACCAATCCACCACTGCAGAATCAGCAGCTACCCTAAAGCAGGTGGAGACTTTGTTACAAACTGGTCAAATTACCCAGCGGAAGCAAGAAGGAAAATTGGACAAATTAACCAGTGGAGGCAAGAAGGAAAAAAGACCCAAGGGCTAGGTACCAGAATTGAGAAGTGATTTGTATTTATAGATACACACAGCCAATGGTTGGAAAAAGGTGCCAGCTGCACAATGTCATAGCAGCAAGGAGGGGCATCTCACTCCACATGGCACAAAAGGACTGCATGTTACATGATAAATAAAGTAGACAAGCTCTTATGGATTGCAAACCTTCACCAATGTAGTTCATATATTGCTGTTACATCTAAAAGCAATGGTACCATGATAAAGTTACCATCATAATATGATTCCTTGACCCTGAAAACCCTTGCATAGCACTCGGAATCATGTTGATATCATTATTAGTTTAACAGTTACTGAGAAAATGTATTGTTCACGAATGGCAGTTATCTGAACCACCATCAAAATTGAACTCTTTTTAAAGGGACTGTGAGGAGTTTCTAAGTAATTACAAAAAAGTCTCACTTTTAGATATATGCCTGATTGAAATACATATAGATTTTTATAGATATATTTTTATAGATATAGATTTTTTTAAAAATATTTTAAGATGAGTTTTATAACATCAAAATAGGTTATCTATAAATGCTATTCCTTAGCCTTCCGGTCGGGTCGTACAGGGCTGGACTGGCCTGGATACTCAACTTCGGGAACAAGACAATTAAAACTAGAGCAAATTTATATTATTCGGACACGTCTTAGAGCACCGGGCTTAAGTAGCAATATATAGCCGGCTACAAAACTACGATACTAAGTTTTCCAAAAATGCTTGTTGTCACACATCAAAAACTACCACTACGTAACTAGAAAGAGATACATTACTTCGTCGCGCTGCATCCTGTAAGTTGTTGGAAAAAAAGAAGCTGTAAAGCAATGCAGAGTTCCGGTTAGGAAACTAAAACTGGAACGTCCCCGAAAGCAGAATTTCCTACTGGAAACTCAGTGAAACCTCGCCACCCCTGATTGACAATCGAAGATGGATGCCCCAAGTGTGAACAGTTATTTGGATCCTGAAATAATCCATTTATTTGCACTTCTGACTGGGGTGTGTTGCTCTAGATCAGCTTTATACATATTGTTAGACTTATATTTACAAAAATGCTGCCATAGTGATAATCACATTCTTCATACAACACAGGGTGTGCTAACAACAGCTAACAATAGCCTGGTAGCTGGGCATGTTTTTTTCCGACTTCAACTGGAATGCAAATAAGTTGGAGATGATGTCACTCCCAGTTCCGAGGTTACTGGAACGCAGCATTACGACAGTCGCCGCATGTGCTTATGGGTAGCAGAGTCTTAATGCTGGCGGAAACAGGTTCTCCTCACAGTCTCTCTAAGTTGAGCTATAACCAACATCTCCTTAAAAACGTCTGCAATATCTGCCCAGTAGTTTTTACATAATCTCATTAACAAACAGACAAACAATGAGACAAATATATGCAAATAAATATATGCCAACAAACCATAACCTCCTTGGCAGAGGTTAAAGCAACCACAGAGGAAGGTCTTTCTTTTTTTTTTTAAACAATATGTTTATTGTGTTTTTTTTATATCAAGACATGAGCAATTGTACAATTGACAAATATACATTAAACAAACAATGTGATCCCACGAAGAAACAAGTTAAAACAAATGGAAAAATAAATAAAATACGTATGCAAATAACTAAAAATGACAATAATAATAAAGAAATAAGACATTTTAAACACTCAGCACCATTCTCAAAATTACTTGGCTTTGTAACGTCCAAGAAACTCAATTAAAGGTGACCATATTTCTTGAAAATCTCCCCCCTTTCCCCTGACAATGTATGTGAGCTGTTCCAATACAATGCTTGATGCCATCTCCTTCACCCACACATGCAGTGAGGGTACCTCTGTTTTCTTCCAATACAAAGATATTAACCTTCTGGCCTGCAGAAGTCCAAAATCAATGAGTTTTAATTGTCTTGAAGTGAAAGTACAGTTCTCCGGGTGTATCCCCAACACACACACTTTTGGTTGAAAAGGCACACTCACTGCAGCAATCTCAAAGTTTGTATGACTGACTTCCAGTATTTCTGTAGCTTTGGACAATCCCAGACACAATGAAACAGAGTACCTTTTCCTTCTAAACAATTACTACAGGTATCTGGGGTATTGGGTGACCAGCAATTCAATTTAACTGGAGTAATGTAAGTTCTCATCAACCACTTGTACTGCAGGAGTTTCATCCTTGTGTTAATTGATTGCTTTTGAGCTTTAAAACATGCTTTTTCCCAGTGCCGTTGTTACATCCTCTTGAAGGTCAGACTTCCAGGCATCCAGTCTATCAATAGCGGTTTCTTTATCATGTGTTATTAAAGCTGTATAAATTAAAGAAACCTGCCCTCTTCCCTTGAAATATAAGATTCTCCAAATGAGATAATGGCGGTTGAGATATAGTCTTAATATGTTTTGACATTATAAAATGATGTAATTATAAATATTTAAAGAAATGCTTCTTTGGAATATCATATGTTTGACATAATTCACCAAATGTAAGAAGGTTGCCATCCTTGTACAGGTCTGCCACCTTCTGCCCAGGTTTTAAAACCTCCATCTGTTCTTCCTGCTTTGAAACATGTATTGCCCCATATAGGAGATAAACAAGAGATAGAAGGAGTACAGTATCTCCAATATGCTGATGTGCCTTATACCAGATATCGATAGTATTACTCATGCTAAGGATTATTTGTCATTTGTTTCAGTTTTTTTGGATTTGCTGAATACAAATACAGTTTTAAAGGGAGGTTTGGTGCTGATGTTTGCTCTATATTCACCCAGGCTGGGGCTGTCTCAGTTGAAAAGTAAAACATTGCTGAGCGTAACTGGGCAGCCCAGTAATACCATTTCAAATTCGGGAGTTGTAGCCCACCTCTTTCGTATGGTAGATAAAGTAAGCGAAGTCTCAACCGGGGCTCTTTGTTATTCCAAATAAAGGAGTTAAAGATCCTTTTTAAGTCATCAAAAAGTAACTTTGGTGGATGCAGAGGGAGTGACTGAAAGAGGTACAAAAATTTTGGTAATATGTTCATTTTAACCATGTTTATTCGACCAATCATTGTTATTGGCATTGTCATCCATCTATCCAGAGTCTCCTTCACTTCACTGATCAAAGGGTTGTAATTTGCTGTCACAGTGGTTTTAGTATCTGGGGTAATTTTAACTCCAAGATATACAAATCCCTCCTCTGCGTTGATAAATGGGGTTTGTATGATTGGTTTGAGTCTTTCTTTCTTATTCAAAAATAGTATGGAAGATTCTGAGTCATTTATATTATAACCAGAAAATCGCCCAAATAGTTCAATTTGTTGCATTAGGTTTGGTATGCTAATAGAGTCAGGTCTTTTTTTGTGGTTTTCACACCTACACCTTGATTTCCTTGTTCTGATTCAGCGTAGAAAATGCCTTAAATTTGTATGTTTCCCTTAATAATGTTCACAAAAGTGATGGGGTCATGTTTAGTGTCCCATGGAGTTGCAAAACAGGCCCCCTCAGGTCAATACGTCACAGCACGTCACATCACGTGCTTTGACTTAAAGTGGTGCTATGCATAAAGGGAAGAAAACAAACAGGCTACACTACCAAAAAAAAAACACAATAGAGTGGAAAAAAGCAGAGATTAAATGCCTAAAAGGTCCCATATTATGCTCCCGTTCTGCAGTGTAATATGGATCCTTGATGTCTTCATGAAACGTTAGCAACATGCATTGGTCTAATAACCCTAGCCCTGTGTATATTAGCATTATATTGTCTTAAACAAAAACAAGACATCATGATTGCTTAACTAGCACATTTCCTTTATATAAAAATTATACTGAACATCCTGTTTTCACTCTTCTCCTACATAGGTGCTCCTGTGGCAAAAAGCCTAGATCCTCAAAATGTCTGTTATAAAGAGATAGATAGATAGATGAACCTTTATTGTCCCAGAAAAGGGAAATTTGTTTCCATGGCCTTCCATAACATGTTTCCAAAGCACACCATCACACAGAACATGAACAGAACAATGTACAATCACAAACAAATACAGAGCAAGACAACACTTAACATTGTCATTGTCTGGCAAGTAGGTTAAGTCAAGAAGGTAGATTGTTCAGTATAGCAAGAGCAGATGGAACAAAACTCCTCTTAAAATGGGCCCTTCTGTATTTAAGAGTCCTGTACCTGCGCCCAGAGGGAAGGAGCTGGAAGAAGTGATGGAGAGGATGCTCAGTGTCCGAGACTATTGACTTGGCAAGCCGGGCTATTGCTCTGCTGTTGAGTTCTGAGATATTAGGTGTGGGCAAACGGATCACTTTGGATGCTATGTGGGTTATTTTGAGGAGCTTATTTCTACTAGAAACTGACAGCATGGTGTAAAAACAGGATGAACAATACAACAGAATGGACTGAATGATACCCTTGTACAACAGCAGCAGAAGATGTGGAGCGACATGGAGAGAACTGAGTGTCCGGAGAACATGAAGCCTTTGTTGTGAGCGTTTGTGAATGTCCATGACATGGTGTTCAAAGGTAAAGTTATTGTCCAAAGTGATTCCAAGATATTTAAATGTGTCTACCTGTTCTATTGTGTCATTGTTGATAGAAATATGCTTCACACTGGGAGTAAGTGGGTTGAAGACCATTTCCTTTGTTTTGTCAGAGTTAATGTAAAGATGGTTGCTCATGCACCATTGTGTGAAGTGGATGACTGAGCTCTGATAAACGGTGATGGAGTGCTGATTATTGAGAAGTGCCATGATTGCTGTGTCATCGGAATATTTGAAGTATGTGGTGACATGTGTGGGGATTATGCAGTCATTGGTGTCCAGGGTGTAGAGGAAGGGACTGAGGACACAGCCCTGAGGGGCTCAAGTGTTGATGATGGTGGTGTCAGAGATTGGAAGCTCCTATCCTTACAGTCTGTGGTCTATTGCTCAGAAAACTATGGATCAGGTGGATGATGTGAGATGAGATGTTTAACTGTTGTAGTTTGTGTATCATCAAGTGGCGTTGTATTGTGTTAAAGGCTGAACTTAAATCCAAAAATAGAACTGGTGCAGAATTACCAGGCGTTTCGAGATGTTGAAGTAGGGAGTGGAGGAGACATGCCACAGCATCCTCTGTACCCTGCTTAGCCTTATAGGCAAACTGATATTTGTCCAGCTGAGGACTGACAGTTGAAAGGATGGAGCGTAAAATCAGTTTTTCGAAACATTTGCTCACTATGGGTGTGAGTGCAACAGGTCTGTAGTGGTTGGGTTCAGAGGGCCGTGGTTTCTTTGGCAGTGGAATGATGGTGGATGTTCTCCAAAGTGTTGGCCACCATGCAGTGCGGTAGGACTCCTGCATGATGGAAGAAAGAATAGGGCAGAGTTCCATCGCACAGAGTTTAAGCACCCTGGCAGGAATGCCATCAGGCCCCATAGCCTTGCCAACTTTGCATCGACTCAACTCCTGTCGAACATCTTCCTCTGTAAAAGGAGGAGATGCTGATGGACCGGATGGAAGAGCATTAAGAAGCTCATTACAGGAGGCTGAGAAGTCAGTAGTGTCGAATCTGGCAAAGAAGGTATTGAGTGTGTTAACAAAGGTTTGGGGGTCTGTGATTGTGGAATAGTCCTGTTTCACCCTCTGTCCTGTGAGTGTTATTTTCTGAAAAGCCTGTTTTGTGTTCATGTTTGCAAAGTCCTTCTCTATTCTGTCCTTGTATCTGAGCTTTGCCTTGATGATATCATTTTTAATCTGTCTGTCAATCATTTTGAGTGAGGCCCAATCTTTTTGCTGAAAAATCTTGTGTTTTTCCCTCAGTCTCTTTCTGATGTGGGATGTGATCCAGGGCTTGGAGTTGGGAAATGTCCTATAAGTTACAGTGGGGATACAATTACTGACACAGAATTTGATATAGTCCGTTACAACTGATACTCTTCCATCAAAATCACTGTTGAATATGCTCCAATCCGTACATGCAAGTGAGCCTTGAAGACATGCAATGGCGCCCT
This sequence comes from Scarus forsteni, assembly GCA_036419115.1. Taxonomy (NCBI): domain Eukaryota; kingdom Metazoa; phylum Chordata; class Actinopteri; order Labriformes; family Labridae; genus Scarus; species Scarus forsteni. Next base: position 1,424,820 of record JAZDUH010000388.1, read on the forward strand.
CCGACCATGACGCGGCGCTGTGAACCAGCAGCTTAGCACGCTTCAGTTCCTGTTTGTAAAGAGGAAGAAAGACCAAAACATTGTGGTCGGAAGACCCCAGGGGTGGATGAACACGGACAGTAAAAGCGTCTGTAATATTCCCATAGCACAAGTCCAAGGTATTTCCCCTCCTCTTTGGAACATGTACATACTGATGGAAAGAGGGCAGTACATCGTCCAATCGACAGTTGTTATAATCGCCCAAGTAAAACACCGGGGCTCCAGGGTACTTGTTTAGCATCGAGTTAGCATTATCTGCTACCAACTCTGCTGCTGCCTTGATGTTAGCATTTGGTGGACTGTGGACAACCCCAATAACCACCACTGGAAATTCCCTTGGGAGATAGAAGGGGCGCATTGAAATAGTTAACATCTCCAGGTCCGGTGTACAGATGACATTGTGTATTTTCACATTAGCGCACCAGCGCTTGTTAACGAACACACACAGATACTTAAGGTATTGTGAAAAGTGAGTGCAAAATAACAATTTTGTACATTACCTTTCCTGTACTATGTCACTCGCTTACCCTTTTGCATTAACTAGGTCAGAGGAAGACTACAGGAACTCCCAGACCCACCATCCTGGACTCGGACCTCTATGCTTAAATGTGTTTTTTCACTGCAAAATGTGTTCTATATTTATAGAGCAGACTATGAACCTTTACATCTAAGAGGAATAAGGCAGAAGTATATTGACATAAATGCCCAATGACTGGGACACAAAAGAGTAAGTATTTTTACCGTTTTTCTTTCTTATTTACTTATTAACATAACATGTAACATATGGAAAACTGAAAACACACTGAACAGTTCTGGTAGACTTTTTATTGTGAAAAATATTTTTACATATAAAAACACCAAATGTACCGGCTGGTACTGTAGACATTTTTACATAAAGGAGGTAAATAAAAAAACAGGAAAAATGAAACCATGAAACCATAATGATAATGATATGAATAAATACAATATATACAAAAAAAGACCTATGGAATTAACTCTTTAGTTCTGACAACAAACATGTGAAGAGCGTAGAGAGTGTGAAAGAATCCACCATCACCAACGAGTTCCGAAAGGCTAGACTGCTGCGTGAAGAGAGCAGTGCAGCTTCAGAGGCAACTTTTCCTCAAGATGAAAGTGACTGGAGCAATACCAACACAGAGACTGAAAAGGTACCGGTATGTGACGAAGATTATCTGAGGCTTTTCAACTCCGACACTGGAGAGGATGACTTCAGTGCGCAGGAGGAAGATGAGTTCTAAGTGACTTGTGGCTTCAGTACACCGGAGAATAAGACAACTTTAATAGTTGTGCAGTTGCGCTTAAACAGACCGCAGGAAGAAAAAGTGACAGTGGTTTGGTGTTCAGTGGTTTCAGTACGCAGGAGGAAGAAAAATAAAGCACCTTGGTTTTAGTGCACAGGAGGAAGATGAATAAAACCATCAATGACTTTTCTGTTTTGTTTGGTCAGCACTTTTACTGCCAGGTTACAGGCACTGTTCGAAAACAATCAGTTCAGACATGTGAATGACCACTAATGGTTCAAAATCTTTTCTATGTGAATATCTAATTTCTCGGCCTGGACACCGTCGGCTTATAGTCCGATGTGGCTTATATGTGACAAAATATAAAATCCTTTAAAATTTTAGCTCTTGCGGCTTAAATTTAGGTGTGCTCTATAGTGCTACATAGTAATACGGTTTTCTCAGTTCCATGTTAAAAAGCATTTTTATGTAGTTTCCTTTATCTTTTCCTTTTTGTGTTATGCCTATTTGCCATTTTTTTTTATTTTCTGGATTTTTAATAAATTTTTGTTTGACTTACGAAAAGTCAGCTCTGCTTTCACTGGCTTTTGCTGTACATCCTCCCTCCTTGGATTTTAGAAGCTTACTTTAACCAGCGGTTCACCATCAGAAGATGCTGCCTGAAGTCGACCTGCATAGACACATAGCAAAAAATGTTTAACCTGTTAAAGCATGAAAACACTAATTATAGCCATGCATTTTTACCATTTTTGTAGATAAAATGTTTATTTCACTTTGTATAGGAATAAAAAAAAATCCATGAAATGTGACATATAGTTTTTGTATCTCATTAGATACATTTGTGTTTCTGACAACTGATAATTCACCTGAGGACCTTTATTATTTATCATTCATCTTACTGTGTTCATTTGTTTTGTTTTTTTTAGATATTTGTTGATCATTTTTAATCAGACAGAGGTATCATAAAAGTATGTATCAAATAGGATAAAACAGTCTTTCAGGGGTTAATGTGTTTTCACTTACAAATATCCCATTATGTGATGCATAACAAAATGTCTATGCCTATATGTTGTTAGTTAGGATGGAGGATTAGGGCCACGTTGAAAACTAAAAAAAAGGAAGGTTACGAGAATAAAGTCGTAAAGTTACGAGAATAATCTCGTAAATTACGAGAATAAAGTCGTAAAATTACGAGAACAATCTCATAAATTTACGACAATAAAGTCGAAAAGTTACGAGAATAAAGTCATCTCAAACTAGGAAACATCTGCTTGGCTATATTTAGAAAGATATTCACAGATTTGGACTTTGCGGCTCAATAACTCATCCACAAAAGAACGTAGTTCCAAACCAGACTCCTCTTTTTGGACACTGTAATGAAGACTGTGAGCTATAAAGTCGTTTTCCTCCAAACGAGCCGTCAATGATGGCTCGGCGGCTTAGGGACCATCAGCAAATTACCATATCGGAGGAATAGTGTGAAAGAAAATTGAATAACTTCCCCATACTGAGAAGTAAAGTCTCAAAATCACAGCAAATACAAAGGATTGTATGTTATTCATACTACGGGTCATATTTTCTTTAAGGCTCATGAATTAAAATATTTTACAGGACTTTCTGATTGAAAATAAATCAAATGCCTTCAAAGTAATGAGATCTACCAACCAAGTCATAACAAAACATGAATGGTGATCTCTTCTTCTTTAAACTACAGCTCTTACTTCAGCAGGAATATTTGATTTGATTTTAATGATGTTTTGTTTAGTTAATTGTGTTAATTAATATGCATGCATAATAATATGACTTTGACAATGACTTTATTGTTGGTAATATCAATGGATACTCATTTACAGGTAATGATGATAAAAACTGTAATAACTTGACTGTTTCTTGTTGCAGTGACACCAAACTCAGCCTGATGATCATGCATCACTCGGGCTGGGTTTGGTGTCACTGTAGCCAAAAACAGTTAAGTTATTACAGTTATTATATCCATAACCTATTAATTAATATTTGCCAATATTTTTTTAAAAAATCATATAAAATACAGGAAAACTATTTCGAGCTGTAGAACAAGGCAGAGGGGATGTGTGATCATTGGGCTGAAATTGGTGTCAACACAGCCATAAACACTTAAGTTTTTACAGTTTTTATAGCCATAACCTATTAATTAATAAATGCCAAATGCCTAAAAAAAAACATATAAAATACATGAAAAACTATTTCTTTAAAGAAAGAGCTGTAGTCGGGGCGGACATTAGCTCAGTTGGTAGAGCGTCCGCCCCATGTACGGGGGCTCCCAACCCCCAGCAGCAACTGTAGGTTCGAATCCCGGCCTCAGCCCTGTGCTGCATGTCATTCCCCCTCTCTTCACCCGCTTTCCTGTCATCTTCAGCTGTCCTACCTAATAAAGGCCATAAAAAGCCCAAAAAAATAACTTAAAAAAAAAAAAAAAAAAGAAAGAGCTGTAGTCTATGCCAAAAGGGATGCATGATCATCAGGCTGAGTTTGGTGTCACTGCAACAAAAAACAGTTAAGTTATACAGTTTTTATTATTATTACCTGTAAATGAGTATCCATCAATATTTAAAAAGTCATATAAATTTCATTAAGAACAATTTCTCTTAAAACTGAGATGTAGTATAATATTGAAGAGATGTTTGATCATTAGTGTTGCTTTAGTGTCACTACAGTTATCAACAATAAAATCATTGCAGTTATCATTATCCATGCATATTAATTAACACAATTAAATAAACAAAGCATCATTAAAATCAAATCAAACATTCCTGCTGAAGTAAGAGCTGTAGTTTAAAGAAGAAGAGATCACCATTCATGTTTTGTTATGACTTGGTTGGTAGATGTCATTATTTTGATGGCATTTGCTTTATTTTCAATCAGAAAGTCCTGTAAAATATTTTAATTCATAAGTCTTAAAGAAAATATGACCCGTAGTATGAATAACATACGATCCTTTGTATTTGCTGTGATTTTGAGACTTTACTTCTCAGTATGGGGAAGTTATTCAATTTTCTTTCACACTATTCCTCCGATATGGTAATTTGCTGATGGTCCCTAAGCCGCCGAGCCATCAGCTGCAGCACATTGACGGCTCGTTTGGAGGAAAACGACTTTATAGCTCACAGTCTTCATTACAGTGTCCAAAAAGAGGAGTCTGGTTTGGAACTACGTTCTTTTGTGGATGAGTTCTTGAGCCGCAAAGTCCAAATCTGTGAATATCTTTCTAAATATAGCCAAGCAGATGCTTCCTAGTTTGAGATGACTTTATTCTCGTAACTTTTCGACTTTATTGTCGTAAATTTATGAGATTGTTCTCGTAATTTTACGACTTTGTTCTCGTAATTTATGAGATTATTCTCGTAGCTTTACGACTTTATTCTCGTAACCTTCCTTTTTTTTTAGTTTTCAACGTGGCCGTAATCCTCCATCATAGTTAGTTAATAAATGAGGAGGATAATCAAATCACACATCTTATTTGCCTCCCTCAGTTTTTGTAAATCACTGACATGCTTTAGTTTTATTAATTGTAACTTTTCCTCACAGCTACACTCCTCCCGGTCCCACAGCTCATATGACAGCATTCTGGGGGCATTTCTGAGTGTTTAAACTTGCAAAATCAGATTAAATAGGTTTGGTGATAACAATGCTAATGCTGGCCACTAAAGCCAGGGACGAGGATTATATCTGCAAATACACTTATATCAGACGACATTAGTGTTACATATTAAATAGTTTTCCCTGTTGTTATTGATGTTTACATGATCTACTATCAAAGACAAAGAAACACAGCCACTGATTGTTTCCCTCGTCCACAGCTTTGACACAAAATGAGTTTTGATACCATCTGAGATCATTTACGGATTACATTGCTTCAGTGAGTGCAGAGCAGTTTGCCTCGTCCTCAGATCTCTATACCTTTAACAGCAAACAGCACTGTAAGACACATCAGACTTCACATTACAGTCCTGAACAAACACGACTGTATAGTCCTCATGGATAGGAAACAGCAAAGCTTGTTTATTGTAGCATTGCAGGCTAAAACAAGAGGCTAACCGCAGCTAAACTCAGCCTCCCAACGCTAACGCAGGGAGAGGAGGGACAGGAGGGGCTGTATGAGGAATAATTATTATCCTCCAGCTGTTAAACTCCTCTTGACTAATGTGGGAATATTCATACATCTAATGGTGCGTTCACACCGGACACTGCTTGTACTACCTCGGCGATCACTCTCCATGCAAAGTCAATGTACAGCCGCGATGGGGCAGGGATAACCCTCCCACGATGCGACAGCCGCCTCTCACACTACCATACAGCTCGTCACGCGATGTCAAAGTAAAAAAAGTTGATCTTTTCAGGCAATGTCATGTGTGGCTGTTAGGGCTGGGACGATTCACTTTTCTCCCGATTCGATTTATTGCGATTTTTGTAGGTGCCGATGCGATTTAAATTGCGATTCTATGATAATGCCGATTTTTGTAATCTTTAGTTAGCTTTTTTAAAACCAGTGAAATAGATGAACAATGATGATGCCTACAGACTATATCAGGAAAAATACACATCACATGTGAGTCTGTAATTTGGACTTATTCAGCAATATATATTAACCAGCTGTTTATGCTCCCTCTCTTCCAAAGCCTGGATTGCATATAAAAAGTGGCTTATTATCCCTTCAGGCAACAGAGTTTTTTTAAGAAAATATTCAATTTTGCTATCAAGATTTAAAAAGGCTATAGTTTCAAAGTGGTTAGTTTCCCCAGCCATCGTCATCACTGTAATTTACGGGCCGAGCATGAACGCCTCTGCTGCCTGCACTGTTTACCCCCGGCTTCTCCCTCGTTTGACCAGAGCTCCGCGGTCTTTCTCATTCTCCGCTAACACCGTCACTTTTCGCGGTGTTTTGAGCTTCCCTGCATCCCAGACCATGTACCCTCTTCGGCAGTCGCCGGCCATGGAGAGGAAAAGCTCTCGGTATGTACTGCTCCGGGACTGTAATGGCGCGCGGAGCCGCTCCTGCTGCGCGTACTCGCTGCCAGTTTGGTTCTCACTGGACGACTGACCGTCATCCTCAGAGAGTAAATATTCCTCGGATTCAGAGTCAGACAGTACTTGACAAAGTACTCTCGGCATCGTGAGTACTCTTACTAAGTCTCTATCACTCTGTGTCTCTCTCTCTGCTCCGCTCCACAGCCTCTACAGCCACACTCGCGTCCCTCGGTCCAGTGTGTGTGTTTTAAAATAAATATACGCCAAAACTTTGAATAGAAACCTGTCACCTATCTGCTGGTAAAAAGTAGGAACACTGTTCAGCACTATTTTAACAGCTATGGCCTGTTTTATCCATTAATGTCGCCTGCCTCAATTTGACGACTTTAGCGCCTATAGTGTGTGTGTGTGTGAGTGTGTGTGTGGGGGGGGGATATCGATTTTTGAATAAAAATATCGATTTTAAAATCGGCAGACAAAAAATCGCGATACTTAGGTGTATCGATTTTTTCTCCCACTCCTAGTGGCTGTGCAGCAACAGCCAATCAGCGGTGTGTGCATGTGTGACGGTGCCTGTGACAGACAGTTATTCATCTGGACTACAGAGGAACAATTTATGGCTGTGTGGGAAACATTAGTCAGTGAGGACATTAGTTCCACCTAGATGGACTGCAGAAAACTCACAGATGATGCTGCTGCAGGGCCTCAGCTGCCGTGTTTTGTGGTTGATAAGTGAATGAAAAGAATACAGCTGGAATAATGTCTGCTTATACATCCTATTATATGATATATGATATGATCTGATCGCGGTGAAACTGGGGCGGAAGTGACGTCTCCGAGTAATGGCCGACGGCAACGGTGACCAAACTGAGGTATTTATGGACGCGCGACGATACGTCAGTGGGCAACACGATTTTGGTAGCTGGGTTGCTTGCGGTGTGAACGCAGCATTAGTTTACACTGCAGGGTTCCAGAGTAACTTTAACACTGATGAAACTCTTGAGCTCTTTCATCTGCTCCACTTCCCTCTGCTGTTAGCATTAGCTCATAGCAATAAGCAAAATAAACACAACATGGCTTAAAAAACTCACATTTCCATGGTCCGAGGTTTGGTGGCACACAGCTGGTGCTGAGCCTGGATTCAGGAAAAGTCTGGTGTCCAGTCCTGTGCTGAACTGACTGAAGTTGAAGTACAAAAGTAGCATTTGACCATGAAGTGACTGGCACACACATACAGGTTTGTAGCTGCCCATTCGCTTCAAAAATATAATTAATCCACTGGGCCCTTTGGACCTCTGAGGCTCGTAGCCTATATGTGAAGATCTTTTAAATCCAACAACTGAGCAGAGACAGCTTCTGAGCTTAGACATGCTGAACACAGACTTCTCACTAAGAGTAAAAACAACAGGTGGGAGGGGGGCTGCTCAGGTGGCCTAATCAGGTCAGGTATGCAAATCAAAATATAGAGATAACATTTATACTGATTGCTAAATACAGGTTTTGTTTTTCTAATATCACATTTTGTGGGCTGGGAGGTAGGCCAAAGACCCAAAAATGTGTTAAAAAGCTTTAACCCTTTAGCAACCAGCTCAATGGTTTGGCAGAGGTCATCAATAAGTTCAGTCATGATCAGTGTTGTGTGTAACGCATTACAGAATAACGCGTTACAGTAACGTGACTACTTTTTTGGGTAAAAAGAAAAGAAACGCACTACATCTGAAAATTTGGTAATGAAATGTAGTTTCTTTTTTTAATGCGGCACAACATTACATTTCCCACGGACAGATCTAACACCGATGCTGCCTTCTCAGCAGCCCGCATTAGACACAAGCATCATTGCCAAGTCCGCTTGTTATAAGCATCTGAGGGCCGCAAATCCCATGAGTTGGGGCCACAGGTCCCGGTCTTTTGGGCTTGTTTCTAAACTTGAGGTTGCTTCTTGGGGCTTTTCTGTGTGTGTAACTTCCCCTAATTACCTTCCTGCTCCTAAAATAAAGCAAAACACAACTGCTGTTGGCAGTTTGTCCACATCCTCGTTTCCTGGTTATCATGCACGCCCCCAAACACACTCACGCACATGCCGCATCCTCCAGAACCAAAGTTGCCAGGTCTGCTTATTATAATTGACGTTCTTTTCTTGAATGGATGCTTGGCACTGTGATATTGAAATGCAATGTAGACAAAAATTAAGACACTTTATGTATATCTCTCTTTTTAAAAAGCAATATTTCACATTAGGAAAGGAAATAGCTGGAGGTTGCTTATTTTGGGCTTGGTTTTATTGACCAGTTTGCACATTTCAGAAGCAAAATGTGGAAACACAGGGCAGGAGCTCTCATTCCACAGGGTATGTGACAGTTTGTAAAATAAAGAGCACAAAAGAAACTGCTATGTTCTCTGTAGAAGAACTTTTTGTAGGACTTCACATTTAGGAACAGATATGGGGCTCTGTCCAAGGTCAAGCAATGTAGAAGTAATGTAAAAGTAGCGAGTAACGTGAAAAGTTACTTTTCATAGAGAGTAACTAAGTAAAGAAATCAATTACTTTTTTCAATAGTAACGAGTAACAAGCAAACACTACTTTTTAAAAGTAACTTACCCGACACTGGTCATAATGTTTTAAAAAACAGAACAAATCAAGTCATTGATTGATACTGTTAACATTAAAGGGAACAGAGAAAATTACAAACAAACCAAAAAACTGATTTTTTAGGTTTAGGATTTAAAGGTTTTAATAGCTTACAGTTGATAACATGATGACATAAAAATGCACAAATATTTGGGATAAAATCAATCATAAAAGGCAGAAATGTGTATATATAAAATAGCAATAAAGTTTGACAAATATACAAAAAATGTATTTGATGAATAAGAAATTAAATAAATATATATTTATTGATATATCTCAGTAAATGGTTAAGCATTTACAATAATAATGATGGTAATAATACAAAAAAAATGTAAAATCTCACACAAAGAAAATATCATTTATTTTGGTTTGTTTGCATTTTTTCTGACAGAAACAATTTATTTTTTTAACACATAAAATATTCTTTAACTATTGACCTCTGCCAAACAGTTGAGCCGGAAGTTAAAGGGTTAAAAAGGGATTTTGCACAATATGGGACCTTTGAGTGAGTTTATATAGATGAGAATATTAATGTGTGTGACACACCTCATGAGAGTAGGCAACTCTGCGCACTAAGAAGAGGGGCTTTTAATCCTCGTTGGTGTCTACAGCAGAACATAGAGGACACCACATGGCATGGTAACTTATTACAACCCAACAATTGCAGAATTCTTGGTGGAGAAATTGACAGGGAAGTGGAAAGATAGAGAGCAACTTTACAATGGATAAACTCTCTTGCTTGGGATTTGTCAGACTTTTTGAATCAGTATGTGGCTTATTATTACTACTGCTTTTTAAACTACTACAGCAGTGTTTGTGTTAGTTGCTGGGTCGATTGTGTCCTCAGTGCAAACAAAACACTCCCTAATCGGAAACGAGCCGACACCAACTCCCTTAGGTGAGCTTGGTGTGGTTGTTGGTCCCAAAACAAGGATCAGTTACTGTGTTTATTAGCAAACAAACCATGACAAGCATGAAACACTCAAAAGCTATTGTGCTGTTCATCATTTTAATTTAATTTTACAATGTTGGGTGTCCATACTTTATGTCAGCAAAGATTAAAACCAAGAAATACAGGCATGTCTGTGTGGTCACCTTAAGTCTTCCTGCCCTTTAAACAGCTCATTGTGAAAGTATTATTTCAGGTCTGGCATCGCCACATATTATACTGAGGGTTTGTTGGACTACAGAACAGAATAAAGAAGTTTTGAGCTGTTAATTTTAACACATTTTGTCTTAGTTTTGGGTGGACAGAAATAGTCTGAAAACCACCGGCGCAGAGAGAGAAGAGTTTGAAAAAGGAAAAGACAGCAAGAAGAACGTGTGGCAAATTGGATTAAAATCCTGGCCGGCCACAATGGCAAGAGCCACAGCATTAATGGGTCTGTGCACATTCACAGCCTCCAGGCTATATGTACACCCAATTATGGTGACCTTTAAAAAAATATCTACTGTAAAATCAGATGATTTTTTTTCTCCAACTATCACATAAAGTCTCTGAAATCCTGGATGGTCAGAACATATGAATGAGTAACTTTCTCTTTATCAAAATGTATTACTGGATGAACTGAAATGTTTGAAAAAGACGCTTAAAATTATTTTGCCTTTTAGCCACTTCAAAATCAGAATCAGAATCAGAAATACTTGATTGATCCCCAAGGATAAATTTGGGTATTTCCGATGCTCTGATACACAGCATAGCCGAAGGAATATCTAATAAAGACATTAAAAATAGATAAGCGACAGCATTAAAAAAAAAGTAAAAAAATGGAGAAGCAGGTTGCAACATGCAAGAATCTTTGAGTTGTATCAGATGTGCACTTTTAACATTTACAATTATTACAATATGAATATAAAATGACCGCACTGTGTGATGGTAGACCACTTTTGACTGGGAATTGCACTGGATATCGTGTTTGCTTCTTTACAAATATTAACAAATATCAGAGGTAAAAACATTGAAAAAAGGGGTATTCTCCAGAGCCTTTAATTTAGCCTCAAACTTCAGCAAATGGACTCACCAGCTTTTTAAAATTCATCATGGTTATATCTGTCACCTCATTGATTTTTTTCTAACTAACATCTCAGGAAGTCAAAGTAAATGGATGTCCTTTCATCCTCACTGTTTCCCCCCAGGGATGTGTCCTGTCCCAGCTTTTATTTGTTTCATGTTCAAATGATTGTCAATGGCGTAATTGGGGCAGGCACATCCTGAAGTTTAGGGATGACTCTGTCATTGTTTCACTGCTGAGAGATGATGAGTCTCTCAGCAGTGATGAGAAGTAAAGCTGGGGAGTTTTAGAAATATTCAAAATTAAAAACTTTCCATTGGAACTATGGGAATTATAAGACTTTATGGGAATTAAATAGAGATTGTGGTTTATTTGTTTTGTCATAGGCAGACATCCATCCAAAAGATACAATTCAAAACATTATATTTCAACATATTTATATGTATATGGAACTTTATCAAGCTTTAATTATTTTATTGAACAATTAAGGGCCATGGTGGATGCAAGTTTAGGCACGAGTTATGGCTGAGGAATACAAGGGGTCTTTGAGTGTGGGGCTGGAAACTTTTGGGACTGCAGCTGCATATGACAGTTTGCCCCTTGCTCCTTGGGGTGCCCCTGAGGGCACATGTCACTGGTGTTGGTGTGGTTTTTTGGTGCGTCTGACCTGTGGGTTGGGGTCCCTTCGTGATTTTAGGACCATTTTAGGTGCTTGGGCCAGGATTGTTTGTGCCCATTTTTTGAGTGTGAGGTTCTCCTCACTTTGCTTGAAATGTTTCACTTTTATGAGCACTTTTGTTCTGAGGGACAGTACAAGTTCTCCTGTTGTCTGTCCTTAAGGTTCTTCCTGTTCTTATGTTTTTTCTGCTGTTCGTTTGTGAGTCTGCTCTGATTTAAATTCTCCCTTTTTTCTAACAGTTCCTTTTGTGCTTTAACTCTTGTGCTTTGCTCTATGTATGTTCCTGTATGTTTTTGTCAAAGTAAATCGTTAACCTTAATTTTAAAAGTGCTGTACAAATCGGGTTACTTTTGTGATAAAATGTACAGCATTTTAATAACACCTATGGAGAGACGAAAAATTGTTTATTCAATACTGAATGATGACCAACCTGTTTCTATGGACCTGCTCGACTGCAAGTGCTTTATTCTTCATCAACCATCAACAGAAATTACATAATTTAGCATAAATTCGTACTTTCAGACCAGTTAACCCATTTTAATGACAGCCCAGCTAGATGCTGCTATATTAATCAACATTATTCCTCTCCAGATTATATTCATTATGGAAGTTAAAGATAATATTTCAATGACCTCCCTATCCATGGTTGTTATTGATTATACCTCCATAATAACTACCTTTACAACCATATATACATGATGACCATCTTGAAAAAGAGATGCAAAATTTCAAGGGACTTACCTTTAATAAATGTATATTCAGCAGAGGCAAATGTGATGAGGACAGATTTATGTCCTTATGTATGTAAAACCAAAATTCTCCCTGGACCAGGAAGGATCAATTCTAAATACATTAGAATCGTCTCAAGATATTTTTCCCCAAAGAAAAATATCCCCATCTCTGTTTTAACAGTCAACAGGTCCTTCCATACTGAGATCAGAAAATGCCAAGACAGTCCAGCTGCAGACCTCCACTCTTAGCCGACTAGCTTGCAGACTCAACACCTCCATCGTCAGAAGGAGGTGACGTCATGATCACCTCCAATGTGAGAAGGAAATGGTGTCAGCGTTGTCGGTTACCGTGGTAACTTGACGTCGTGTTACATTAAAAAACACAAATTTAACTGTAACACGGGGACAAAGGCAGTATCAATTCTAGGTTTTATTAGTTAAGACCCCTTCACACCGCCGCACGGCAAAAACCCCAAAAACAGCCTCACTGCCAGATGTGTCCATTAAATATAAAGTGTTTTTAAATCGTCTGCTGCGCCCCGGAACGAGCATACAGTCCGAGGCGGCAGTGACGGAAAGGTGATTAGGTGAACGTCACAGCAGAGCCCAAAAGTCCTTCACAACACTCCCACCTCAAACATTCTTAAGTTAAATGCTGTTTCACACCAAGTTTTTCTCCCGATTATCTTTACATGAAGGTAGAGCCGTCTGGTAGAGCTCATTTAATGTTTACTTTGACCCGTGAAGTCCTCTATTTCCGGGGTCTCTCCCTACTCAGATGTGATTGGCTGCAACTATGCGGCTGCCGCTAGAAAGTTTCTGTGCGGCGGGGCAAAGTCTATAGACATTATATACATATATCATAAGTATATAATACGTATTTTATACATATACGTAATATATTACACATATATGATTTCAATGACAAAATCTGTGCGGCTTGACGTGGGCGCCAACCGCTTCTCTGTCCTGCCGCCGCGGTTAAGACTGTTTCCCGTCCACCGCCCGTCACTCATTAAAATGACTGGAGGTGGCGCAAACGTGCCGGTGTTATTTACAATTATTTATATTTACGTCACGTCCGTCTCACATTGGAGGTGGCTTCCAATTCACACTGAAGCAGCCGTTGGCCGGCTGAGAGTGGAGGTCTGCAGCTGGACCCCTCTCGAAAATGCTTCCCACAGTTCTATAAATGAATCTGTCCAAGGATCACATGGATGCGGGGCTAGTGTAAGTGTTTTTGGTTGAGTCTTGCCCCTGTCAGCCGTCACATTGCATAACACAGGCGTCCCGTTCTGACACGATCCATCAGCAGAATAATAAACAGAAAACCTCGTGTTTTTTCTGTGTCTAACACAGCATCTGTCAGGATGGCTGCCCACTTCATCCAAAACAATGGTGTACTCCGTCACTCCTGGTGGGATATCCTGATTTATGTTAGTCCAGTTTATCCATCAAGTGGGTCTTTATTTAGCCAAGAGGAGGTGCGTGGCCCAACATGCCCGCTCAGCTCCAGACTGAAGCTCTTGGACACACATACATGTTTGTGTCGTTATCAACAGTCACATTCAATCATCTTGGGCTGGAGGGCAGGAAGTCCACCTTTGTTTAAAACAGGGGCTATAATCTAAAATAAACTGACTAATTCTTAAATCATTCTTTTCTAAGGGTTTTTTATAGGAACAAGTTTTTTATCTGTAAATATTAAGACATTGATTTGTTCGAAAGTCCTCGTGGGTGGACACTCACATAAATATTTTTGTTCAGGTTGACTCTGGCTCGATGCCACAGAGACTGTAAACATCCCAACCTGTGGACTTATTTGTTTTCCTTTGTTTAAACTATTTTGACATCTGTATAATAGTGAGAAAAAGACAGAAGAGCTTCTGTCTGTCCTGAATGTCTGTATTTATCCGAGCACATCCCCTGGCCTCAGTGACCCGGACGAATTACAGCAGCACGCTCAGCATCTCTGCCAACTCACCATGATACAACGACACAGAGCGAGGTGGAAAATCACCAAGCTCCAGAGCTGATTTTACTTAAAATAGAAGCATGATTCATTCATAAACTTAAATCAAATTTTAGTTCCTGAACCATGACTGTCAATGTTAGTTTTGTTCAAACTTTTCAAAACTATTATATTTACCTCCGCCAAGGAGGTTATGTTTTTGGGAGAGTTTGTTTGCCCGTCCTATACTGTACTATGGCCTGTACTATGACCTATTTTATGATCATTTCCATAGGGTAGAGCCAGGGTGCACACTTTACCCCAAAACTTACTCAAACACAGATAAAAAATCATCAAATTGGGTCAAATCACCTTCACTGAAGTCTGGTGCACCTTTTGAAATTAAATGTAAAGCTAAGTATTACAATTGACAGAAGTTATTGAATTTTAACTGGAAAAAAATTAGTTTTTTTGATAATTTTTTCAACAAATTCAATTCTTTAGAGATGTGTCTGACCAACTTACAGTTGCTGTACAACTAAAATACTTACAAATTATTTGGCCACATATATATTCTCAAAGTGGGAAAAAAATCATCAAATTCTGAGACCGGTAAAGTTGTTCAATTAACAGGTTAGGTTACTGTGGTAGAATCAGGATACTGTTCCATGTCTTGTATTATATCAAGGGTAATGTTTTATTTCATGCAATTTGCAGCAAATGGATGTTAACTTCAATTTAGTATTGTGCATTCAATTGAATTATATTTTTTTTCATATATTCTATATATGAAGTATATATATTATATATATTCTACATGAAGTATCCAAACATGAGACATCACCCAAACTGAAGTTTGAAACCTTGTCAGATTCTGACTGCCATGCATGGACTGGCTGGACATTGGTGAAATTTCAGAACATGTGTGACATGTGTGAATCTGATCTTGTTTCAGGTTCAAGTGATAGTTCCAGAGCAATAGATTTGCTTCTTTACTTTTGGGCAAAACTGAAAACAAACCTTTCATGGAATCAAATGACCATGCTTACTAATCTTTCCCAAGCTACACTGTCAAGATATTTTCATACAATTGCAGATATTTTGAACACAATAGTTGTTCCCAAATACCTTGGCACAAATCATATTTCACGCCACGATGCCATAACTCACAACACTGTCTTTACTAAAGCTTTTTATGGTGACCAGGTCACTCTTATCTTAGATGGTACATATATCTACCTCAACAAATGCAGTGATCATCAGTTTCAAAGGGCATCTTACGGAGGACAGAAAAAATGAAATTACCTAAACTTCATGTCAGTTGTACTGCCTGATGGATATGTTTTAGACACTATTGGCCCCTACCATGGTAACGTAAATGATGCAACAATAACTCGGCTCATCATGGAAAAAATTGAAATATTGAAATCTTGGTTAGAAGCAAATGACAATATGATTGTAGATCGCGGTTTCAGGGATGCCTTAGATCTTCTTGCTAAGTTGGGGTATGATGCTAGAATGCTGTCATTTTTACCAACTGGTAAATCCCAATTGGATTCCTCAACAGCCAATAGTGATCGTTGCTGTACCAAAACAAGATGGATAGTAGAGTCCTACCACGGGCGTTTAAAGAAGTGGATGTTGTTTAAGGAACAACTTACCTCAAATTATTTCGTTGAGGTCATTGGCAAATTAGTGCGCATAGTAACTGCATGTCTCAATGCCTTCAGAGGACCAATATATGTTTCAGATCCAGATCGAGAGGAACGAGATACTAAGATGGCTCAGCGTATGCTTTCACTTTTAAAAAAAGACAATGTTTTGGCAAAACGAGTTGCAGAAGACCCAAATATGTCACGTAGAGCTCGTAGTGAATGGCAGAAGCTTGAAGCATCTGATATCTCGTTCCCTCATGTGGATCTGGAATACCTTGAGACAATAACATGCGGTACATACCAAATCAAACAGTCCCCTGGCTACATTGCTGAGCATCAAAAAAATGATGGTGACTATGAGATTTGGGTTTACCAGCATGATGCTGATCTCATTAGGGGACAGATTCATTCTCGTCACAGATCTCAAATAAAATACAATGTTTGGATTCAATTTGACAAGAATGCATCAGATGATCCTGTGAAGGCATATTATTGTCTCTGTCCTGCTGGAAAGAGAACCTCTGGCATGTGTGCACATGTTGCAAAGACTCCATTCTATGAAATAACCAGCCAATCAAACATCTTATGGATTTCTCAGATCTCCTTTCCCTCACTATAGTTCCAGTCTACAAATTAAAATTGTCCAAGCCGTTGCTATGCAAAAAGACACGAAGGCCATAAAACAGATTACATGTATATATAAGTACTAGAAACAGAAATTGACAGAAGTAATGTTTATGTATTGCTGTCATTGTAGATATATACAATCTGATTACAACAATCCAAAACTGCATCGGTTTTTACTTGTATCAATGGCTCACTATTATCTCATCACAAAGGCATAATATACAGGCCCTTTGTGGCTGTTCAATATTAAAATGAATAACATTTCATGTGAAATGTTTGTTTTGAATCTAGCATTCAAATTCTAAAAGAAATCATACTTAAAGGATGAATTCTGAACAAATCTTTAAAGGTTCCCTGATATACAAGACATGGAACAGTATCCTGATTCTACCACAGTAACCCAACCTGTTAATTGAACAACTTTACCGGTCTCAGAATTTGATGATTTTTTTCCCACTTTGAGAATATATATGTGGCCAAATAATTTGTAAGTATTTTAGTTGTACAGCAACTGTAAGTTGATCAGACACATCTCTAAAGAATTGAATTTGTTGAAAAAATCATAAAAAAAACTATTTTTTTCCCCAGTTTAAATTCAATAACTTCTTTCAATTGTAATACTTAGCTTTACATTTGATTTCAAAAGATGCACCAGACTCCAGTGAAGGTGATTTGACCCAATTTGCTGATTTATTATTTGTGTTTGAGTAAGTTTTGGGGTAAAGTGTGCACCCTGGCTCACACCTATGGCAATGATCATACAATAGGTCACAGTACAGGCCCTGGATGACTTTTGGATTTTCTAAAGGTATATTCCTGGGAGTCTCGGGTGTACTACAAATACGACACAATAAACAAAAAAATGGGCTGTGGGCAAAATTACATGTATTGTGAAAGAGGTCCTTTTCAGGAAATGTTCAGTGTAGGAAAAGAAAGAACTGATTCGATTTTGGTGTTGATCCAGATCAGCGTCTGGCCACCATGAGAAAAAAATGTGATTTTTGTGAATAACTACTGAACTAAAATAGATATCATTATGTATCCAATTGCTAATGGTATGTTTTCATGGGCAAGAATTCTAAATATTTCGACGAAATAAAGGTAGGACTAATATTTCTGGTGAAAATCACAATATGGGTGAGGACTGTGGCATTCGTGGAGGTCTGCGCTCTCCGAGTGCTTTTCTAGTTGTGTTTTTATTGTTAGTGTTGGGGCCTGATCTTTGGTCACTTTCTTTGTTATCTCTAAATGGAATGCAAGGCGTTTTTGGTGGTTGTATTAGGACAACACAAATTACCTAAGCTCCTGTGATTCTACTGGTAATGTTACCAAGCAAAATATCAACTTTTATTTTCAGAACATGGTATATTCTTCTACATTGGAGGCCACCAACCTTTCTGAGCCTGTGAGCTATCCTAAAGATAGGGATTGCTATAGAGGGCTCGTTTGTTAGGATATGTAACAAAAACAAGAAGGGAGACCCAATGCAGATAATAAATCAGGCTTTATGATAAACTTACAAAATGGATAAAAAAAAACATAACTAGCCCTGCACTAAAAATGTCTAAAGTACAAAACAAAATCTCTTACAAAGTGTCAAATTAAAATTGGTGAGCAAATACAGAAAAAACTTGGAGCTTAACTCAAAGTACAAATAAAAGTCACTAAAAAGTTCAACAAAAGACTAATTAAAAGCTGCATACACTGGGAACACAGGTGATACTGGAAACACAAGATACTTACTAAGGGATTGTGACACAAAGACAAATGACCCAACCAAGACAAAGGCAAACACAGAGGCTACGCTTGGAAGTGACCTCCTAAGCCCTTTCCTAACCACTTTTCCCTAACCCTGATGGAAAATGTCACAGAGTCAAGGGAGGGAGGGAAAAGGATGAAAGGAAAGGAGAACTGCAGTAAAAGAGGAATTCAACAGCACTTTCACTTCGGTGTCATTTATGCAACAATGATTTCTTGTGACATTGGTAAGCCATGACGAACTACAATATTCTGAAAATGAACTGCAAGAAGCCTCATTGTCATCTGCTCTACCTCACAGGGTTATTTTCTGTCTGCTTCACCTGATAACATTAACAACCCATTGTTCTGTCTTATTATTGGCATGATTTACTTCAGAAATTAAGATTGATGGAAATGTGGTAACTAATATATAATATTAATATAGAAAACAAGTACCACAATTGTCTGTTTATTATTTATCAACATTGTAGGCAGTTAAGGAGAAAAAGAAATGCTTTACATAAGGTGCTTTATAGGTTATAACATTTAACTGTTTATCTCTCCACCATTTTAAAAAGGATTAATAAAGAAATGAACTCAAGGTTATATTTTTAGAAGCACTGATTTTTAAACATATATTTTCTCTATAGCTGCAAAAAATGTTTACTTAGTATTATATAGTCTACATTTCTTGATAGTCTCACAAAACTTGCTGTCCATTACCCATCATAAGGTTCCATAAATGTTTGGCTGATGCTTATCTTATATACATCACCTGCCACAAGGCGTTATGGGGTGTTCCTTTCTCCTTTCCTTTCTGAAAGGATGGTCTCGTAGTTCCTAAGCTAAAGGAGTTAATAAGGAAGCATTAAGCCCCAATTCCTAAGCATTGAGACTCTTACCACAAACTCCTTCTGGATCCTTTCACTCAGTTAGGAACCTCCCTAAAGCCCCAGTCACACATTCACGTTTCTCGTGGCGATTGTGCATGATTGTCGTAATCCTGATGAAACGTGCTTTGGTCGTGGTGCATACGTTACTTGGTGAGTTCATCCCATATCAGAGCGATCACACCAGTCTCGTCAATCGTGTCCAGTCATGCACAATCGCCATGAGAAACGGGAATGTATGACTTAGGCATAAGCAAAAAGGACTATTGAACTGCAGCCAGAGACTAAATACACTCAGGGAATCAGTTATCAAGCACAGGTGAGACACAGAAGGGATGGCAAGAACCATCACATGGAACAGAGGGATTTCAAAATAAAACAGGAAACACAAGTGACAAGGAGAACAAGAGGTCTAAGTCAAAGAACACAAGGAAAAACACACTAAATATAGCAGAACTAACCAGACCATGACACTAGATGCTTGGTGTAATGTTAGAAATGTTACATTTAATGAAAAATTATAAATATTACACATTTGATAGCCAACAAACGATGCTGAATGTTTACTTTTTACCTTTTGATTATTCCTAAAAATATTTTTTACCAGATTATTATATTATCTGAGAGCACTGGACTTACATGCATCTTCAAGTACTTATTTTCTGTGTCAGCATCAATATAAACTTTGATCCCATTCAGAAAAGATTTATGATTACCTATTTTTAACTTTTTATGCTGATATCAGCTGATAATGACATTGTACTGGTAATATTGTGCATCCCTTTTTTTTGGCCACAGTCTAGCAACCATAATTAACACTTTTTCATCTTTTTGGGTACCTTTGTTCTAAAGGTACCCAAAAAGGAGCAGCAGTCAGCCAGAAATAACTACTTGGACAGAGATTAGCATAGATGCCAACAGCTTCAGTAGCAGTTTTATTGGATCTGGACCACATTTCTTAATTAAATGAAAAACAAATAACACTACAAACTTCTCTTTAGTCAGGATATTTCCTGTTGTGAAGGAAATGGTCTACTTCTTCCTTTGAGCAAACTAGATGGCCATTGTGTTTCTACCCCACTAGCTGCTTGGTGAATCTGAATAGATCAGCTATGAAAGCGGTTTGCTTCCTCCCTCTCTCTCCTCTGTCTCCTGTGCCATTCAGTTCTGCGCAGTGTCATCAGCGTCTTCTTGATGATGTTTTGGAGCTTGACCAGTGGTGGTCTCTCCTCCTCAGTTTCTGCCTTGTCCAGTTTTGAAAGAGTCTGTAACTCATGCCGCAGTCAGTGGATTTTCCCAGCCCTTGGGTTCATTGTGTAATTGGGTCTGTTGGCCTTCTTCCGCACCAAACCTCTCTGCTCCAAGGCTGACAATGATTATGGTCATGGTCTGGAGCTGTCTGTCGACGCTCCCGTTGCTGTTGATTTGATGATTCTGGCTGCATCCTCATCAAATTGGAACCACACCCTGGCGTATCAGGCCATGCTTCTTCTTTCAGACCTTCCCACAAATGCACAATGTCCGTCATCATTTTTAAGTAGTTTGCTGAAGTTGTCACCATTGGATCCGTACTGTTAGGGAACTCATCCTCCCTCCCTCTTGGGTTCCCCTGAGGGTATTTCTTAGTAGGATAATCTTCAGCTTCTTTTGGGTTCCTCCTCACGGAAGATACAGGTTGGGATGCTACCACTTCCTCCCCTGGTTGCCATCTTTCTGGCTGTCGTCTGTCTTTCATGTCGTCACCAGTCTGTTCCTGGCTACCTAACAGCCTCTTCCTGGGTGCCACTGGTCATACCAGATTATAATGATAAAAGATGCATCTTGCACTGGAACCAGTGGCGGCTGGCCAATAGAGGGCGCTAGGGTGCCGCCCCCCCCAGTGGAGAATGTGATATTAATTGTATTTATTTTGAAAAAATGAATATTACCAAAAATTACTTATTTAAATGTGTAATATAAATATAAATATAAACATAAATATGTTCATATTACTATATAAAGTAATTAATTTTCATTCATGTAAAACAAAAGTAAGCCTAATCATCTCTCCCTCCGTGTCTGATGGGCGCTGGAAAAAGCACCCATCAGACAGTGACGAATAGCCAATAAGGTACTGTTGCTAGGGCAAGATAAGCGCATACCAATATGAATTTGGCCAATCAGTGTCGTTGAAAATAATCTCCGAAGGGCGCTTCTGAAATCGCCCCTCGGGTTAATTCGGCTCGTGTCGGTGCCAGTGTGTTGTATTAACTGGTGTTAGATTAACTGGTGACAGTCCAGCTCGATGTGAGGGGGCGTGCCTTTGAAGGACCCTTTTGTTTACTATCTAAACGTCTCCCGAATCCAAATTATACACAAAAATTAGCTCTTTACACCCTCTTTACTTACTTACTGGTGGAAGTGACTTCACAACATTTTGCATGACAACGAAAGATTTTGAAGACTTACAGACTTATTTGACGGCGTAAATATACCGAAGGTAATATATAGGTAGCTATCTTAGACGCCTGATCAAAATGTCAAACTTTCGACAGTGTCAACTTGTGATGGCCCCGAAACCCGCATTTTACCGTCACTTCAGCATATCATCAAGCAATTCGTCCATGTTCAACGTATAACAGAGTCCGGAGGACTTGAAAATAGGTAAAGAGAAGTAGGTTTTTTATGTGAAGGAAAAGTAATGGGGAACACGTGTGCATGTGTAAATTATCAATACATTCAATAATTATCAATCAATAATAACACTTTTACGAAGCACAGGTATCCTGTAGTTTGTGTCGAATAGTAGTGGGATGGTTGTTAAAAACTGAGTGTTGCACAGTAGTGCCCTACCAAGAATATTTTTCACTAGCTGCCACTAACTGGATCAGACCCTGGTCCCAGCAACGCTGGCCCAGTGATCACTCCTCCTGATCCAGAGCTAACTGGAGGATCTCTCTGCTGTCTCTATGGTGTTCTTTATGGCTCTCCTTTTTGCAGGCCCTGTGAAGCCCAGCAGAGAGTAAACATTTCATAGAGACTGGCCAGCAAAGCCTCTGCACCCCACTTCAATGGGCTTGCAGCGTGCTCTCCAGCCCCTTCCAAGTACCGGCTTCTGGTACTTGGATTGCTTCCTTTCATTCACCTCCTCGATGCAGCTCTCCCAGGGCACTGTCAGTTTTATCAGTAAGACTTGCCTTGAAGAAACCGAGGAAAGCACGATATCTGGCCTCAAGGATGTTGTTATGTGGCCTAGGAACTTCAGTTGCTTGCCAAAGTCTGCCCTAAGGTCCCAGTCTGATGCTGACTTAAGGAGGCTGGTTGCTGCTTTGGGCTGTGGCTGAGGCTGCACTCCAGCCTTGACGAAGGTGATGCCCCTGTTGCACAATGATTCAAGTAAATGAGAGCTCAAACTTGGATTGGTTTGATCATGTTGCAAACTGCGCAATCTGCCCAATTTCAATATCTGGGGACTAGTTCATTGCCTGTTTAATTTCTAAAGACTTAATGACTTGTGGAGCATTGGATACAACAGGCTTAGGGAATACAAGGAAAATTTAATTTTATGTCACCATTCAGCAAAAAGACCATTTAAAGTGCTTCAAACTTACCTCTTAACAAGATGACAAGGGAAAAACATATACCGTTTACCAAAGTAATAACTAAAACCATAAAAGATAAAACAAATAAATTAATACAAAAATAAAAAAGAGAAGAAGCTCATGAAACTCACCCAAGTATAAAAGCTTAAATATGTAACTTACTTTTATTACTTATTATTACTTCATCAAATTCTTAAATCCATTTTCCTGAGCTATGTCATCAGACATGAAAACAGATTATGATATATATCTTGACATTAACACTATTTGTAACTAAAAAGAGCATTAATTGAGAATTCTGAATCCATCTGAATAAAAAACAATTACTTTGTATTGAGTTGTCACTTTGTTGTCAGACTACTTTAGTGATTTCCAAAATAGTGTCAAAAATGGTATGAAATATCAGCCCTTCCTTTTACCAGAAGAAGAATGGAAAATTTTATTTCTGCCTAAGGAAAATGAGTTAGCCATGAACCTTGCCCACACAAATGTACAAACATTCTCAGACATTACGTAATTAGGAGTGTTTCAGAGACAATAGAGTCAGAACGTAGTCACAGTCATAGACAATACAAACTTGGTCATGACAAAAATTTGCCTCCTCCCTGATAGAAAATATTTCAGCGTATTACCTCAGACAACAGCCTCCACACAATGTCCTGAGAGCTAAACATGCATCTAAGTGTGTCATTATACCAACACAGGACACAGTGGCAGCAGCAGACCGCTCCGAGTTTACAGAAGACCAGGTTCTCTGTTTCCTGTTTTCTGCTGGAGAGGGAACATTTATTCAGAGGTGACTCTGCCAAAGCCATCGTTCACATGAGTCATAGATGTAACATCATAATGAATGAATAGATATAAATATTTAAATAAATAAATAAAAAACAAAATAAAATAAATCTGAGTGAATTAGCTAAATATACATATATATATGTATATATATATATGTATGTATATATATATATATATTTATATATATATATATATATATATATATATATACATATGTATCTATGCATGTATGTGTATATATATATATATATATATATATATATATATATATATACATATGTATGTATATATATATAAATATATATATATATATATATATATATATATATATATATATATATATATATATATATATATATATATATATATATATATATATATATATATATATAACATAAGGGGTGCAACAATACATGTATCTGTATTGAACCATTCGATACAGTGGCCTCTGTCAATCTGCGTTTGACTACTCTGGGCTGCATTGTAAAGCACAAATCCACTGACCTGCGCGCAGCACCTTCCCTTTCATTCGGCCAAGCTGCTGAGACAGAAGAAGCTACATACACTAGGGCGCTGCAACATGGCGAGTGCTTTACCTTCAGCTGAAATTGAAGACCCTCCACTATCATTCAGATCTGGCGTTTGGGACTACTTTGGCTTCTGTGTTAAGTATGACCCTGATGGTAGGCGTGTCATGGACAAAAACACAACTGTATGTCGGAAGTGCAACATGATGCTAAACTACTTTGGGGGAAATGCAACCAACCCGACATCATGCCGGTGTTAAAACAAGTGGAACCAGACAGAAACAACGAGCAGCACACATGCTACAGACTTTACCTGGGTCATTTAGACAGCCATGAGCACATGATTCAAAGAAGGCAAAGGAAATCAACCTGTCGATAGCTACTTTTATTGCTGTCGACATGAGACCCTTTTCTGTTGTTGATAACGACGGGTTTCAGGACATGGTACGAACACTTGATACACTTATAGCTAGGTCTTTGTAATATTTAGTCTGCTGCTAAGAATGCACCACATAAGATGGGTGAGTTCTCTATTAGATACATTTATTTTTTTACTTATTCTTATTTTTACATGGTGATGTTTTTGTTTATTATGATTCTAAGTATGCATCGAAGAATGTGCCTGGTTTAGCTGCAAGAGTTACATTTAATTTAATTTAATGAAAATGTACTCTGAGTTGAAACAAATGTTGGTTATTTTAATAAACCCCAAGTAAAAAAAGTAATTGAAATTTCTCATATTTTGTATCGAAAAAGTATCAAACCATGACAGAAACGTATTGAACCGAACCGAACCGTTTTATCCAAATTAAGCACAATGTGTTACAAAGAATCAAAAAGTGATGAATTCAAGAAACGCTTTGCATGTTAACAAAAAGCCCTTTAAATTACATCCCACTTTTGATAAAAACCTCAGGATAGTAGTGCACTTTTTAAAACTTTTGAAGATTTGTGTCGTTATGTCGTCCAAAAGAATAGATTTGAAAACAAAAGACTGCGAACAAAATTATGATTTTAAAAATTCCCCCAACAATTCAGATGAACAAATTAAATATATTTGTGATTAAAAATGTATCTTGATAAATCCACAAGTTTTGTTAGCAAACCAAAATATTGTTCTCATAAACCACAGATTTGTTTGCTATCACAAAGTTTTGTTTGTGCTTCTCAGTATTTTGCTTGCATTTCTATATGACTCCCATAGTCTGGGCCTCCTCTGAAAACTGTAAGAAGCCTCCTGATTGGTCAGTCTCACCTAGAGAGACGGGATGACAACTTCCGGCTCAACACTGAGACTGCAGTATGGGTGAAATGAAGAAAGCAAACCGTGAGAGACAAAAATCAATAAACCTTAACCCTGGCTGCAGTGACAGTTTGATTTGGGTCCAGATCCTCATTAATACTGCATTAATACGTTCTGCATTTCACCCTTTGCATATGCTTTGTGGATTTCACGCTATTTTTTCTGTTTGCACAGGTTTAGCAGTCGTAAAAGCAGTTCAGTCCTTTTGAGGATCTGGCCCCAAGTGTATTATGATCATTCCCTATCTTCACTCACACATCTGATGATTGCTCTGATAGTATATCTAATTAAAGTTTTGTTTATCCATAAATAAGACAATATCTGTGAGATTAAGCGAACTGTCACTGAAGCCAGGACGAGCCTGACAAGCACATATCGCTAAGCTGGTAGGTCGCTGTTTCTGACATACTGTTACAGAGACCAAAAGACAGTACCTCTCAAACCTCATTGAAACGTCATAACCCATGTGTGTTGTTTAAAACCAGTGAATCTGTTCATAATGCCCCACAGCCTGTCAGCTTGGAGGCATCTGCTGAATTGTGCAATAGCTTCCTGTACTTTTTTCTTGACAAGGTTGCATCTGCAAGGTCTCCCATTTCAACTTCTGTGTCTGACCCCTCTGACGTTGCCCCTTGTTCTACAGCTCTTTATAAGTTTGAGCCTGTGTCTCTGCTGTTCTTGGAAGAGCTGATTGGGCAAATTATGCCCCCCCCCCGGAGGCAAAGAACGTTTGCCTCCGGGCATGCCCAGTACTCTCTGGAGAGCTGTTCTTCTCTTTGCCTCCGCATCCTCCTTTCGATGAGCTCCTCATCTGTAAACTCTGGCTCGAAACTGTATGGACACCCATCATATTCAAAGTTCTCCTCCACAACATCTTCAACCGATAGATATTTGTCCATTTTACACAAAACTGGAAGAAGAAAGTTGTTGTGCAGCCAGCGGTCTTCCCCTGAAACAATGATGTGTACTGCGCATGTGCGGAGGCAAACGTTCTTCTTCTTTGGTTCAGAGGTCAGCACAGCCACAAAACATGTCTGGGGCGTCACAAACTGTAATGGAGGAGTAGCCTGAGCGGACCATGATGAAATATTGGTGAAACTAATGAGTTAAAAATTAATGCAGTTTTAGGAGCAGCGCTATACATGCCCTATGTGCTACCATTATACGGATGTCCGCCACTCAATTTTGGATCTAAATATCTCCCGGAGTACTGTTTGGATCAGGAAAGCCTTCTGGGTGAGTATATTGTTGGCTTCAAAGCCCTTCATAGTACAGAGTCAGCATTATTAAGAGTCTTCAATGACATCCTCCTGGCAAATGACTCAGTAATCATGTAATTCTTATTTTGCTGGACCTAACTGCAGCCTTTGATACTGTGGGCCACTATACCCTTTTAGTTTGGCTACATCACTAAGTGGGTATCTGTGGTACAGCACTGGAGTAGTTCAGATCATATCTGGCTGACAGAAGCATGAGTGTGAGACTTCTGAGTCAAGCTCTGTGCCAATGCCGTATGGGGTTCCACAGGGATCGTTTTTAGGGCCCCTGCTTTTTTCTTTGTGTTTATTGCCCCTGGGTTCCATCCTGAGGAAGCATGGCATCTCCTTCCACTGTTATGCTGACGACAGTCAGATTTATGTGCCACTGAGAAAGGAAATTCTTTCTCCCTCGGACCTCTTCTGTTATGTCTTAAAGACATCAAAGCCTGGTTGGCTTTGAATTTCTTAAATTTTAATGAGAAAAAAACAGAGGTGATGGTGTTTGGTCCCAGTGGCCCCTGTGAACTCCCTCCTTTCTACTTGGGCCCTCTATCAGATTATTTGAGGCCTACAGTCTCAAACTTTGGTTTTAAGATGGACAGTGGTTTTAAATTGGATCACTAAATTAGTTCAGTGGTTAAGTCCAGCTTCTACCATATTAGGCAGCTAGCAAAGGTGAAGCACTTTCATACAGTAATCCATGTCTTTATTACATCTCGGCTGGATTACTGTAATGCACTTTATTTTGGAGTCAGTCAGTCCTCCCTCGCACGTCTCCAGCTGGTGCAAAACGCAACTGCTCAACTTTTAAATGGAGTACGTAAGAGGGAGCACATTACTCCCATCCTGGCATCCCTCCACTGGCTGCCTGTGCATTTTAGAGTTCATTTTAAGATTCTTTTATTTGTTTTTAAATCTTTAAATGGTCTGGCCCATCCTACCTCTCTGAGCTTCTTCAGCCCTAGGCTCCTGCTCGGTGCCTCAGGTTGGCTGATCTGCTGCTCTTGGAGGTACTGAGGTCAAAACTGAAACTCAGACGGGATGAAGCTTTTACTGTCACTGCTCCTAAATTATGGAACAAGCTTCTCCACCCCATAAGACAAGCCCCTTCAGTGTTTATTTTTAAACCTCGCCTTAAAACTCATTTTTATTCCTTGGCTTTTAACCCAACATGAGACTTTACTTCTGTTTTAGTGTTTTGTGGTTTGTTTTTAGTTACTTGTTTCTTGTTTTTAAATAGTTTTAAAAACAAGTTGGCACGTTGTGTAAATCTTAAATAAAAACAGAGTACAATGATTTGCAAATCCCTTTCAACTTATATTCAATTGAATACACAGCAAACACAAGATACTTAACATTGGAACTGGTACACTTTGTTATTTTTTTGCAAATATTAGCTCATTTGAAATTTGATGCCTGCAACATGTTTCAAAAAAGCTGGCACAAGTGGAAAAAAAGACTGAGAAAGTTGAGGAATGCTCATCAAACACTTATTTGGAACATCCCACAGGTGAACAAGCTTATTGGGAACAGGTGGGTGCCATGATTGGGTATAAAAGCAGCTTCACTGAAATGCTCAGTCATTCACAAACAAGGATGGGGTGAGGGTCACCACTTTGTGAACAAATGCGTGAGCAAATTGTCCAACAGTTTAAGAACAATATTTCTCAACCAGCTTTTGCAAGGAATTTGGGGATTTCATCATCTACGGTCCATAATATCATCAAAAGGTTCAGAGAATCTGGAGAAATTACTGCACATAAGCGGCAAGGCCGAAAACCAACACTGACTGCCCGTGACCTTTGATCCCTCAGGCGGTACTGCATCAAAAACCGGCATCACTGTGTAAAGGATATTACCACATGGGCTCAGGAACACTTCAGAAAACCACTGTCAGTAACTACAGTTCGTCGCTACATCTGTAAGTGCAAGTTAAAACTCTACCATGCAAAGCCAATACATCAACAACACCCAGAAACACCACCGGCTTCGCTGGGCCCGAGCTCATCTAAGATGGACTGATGCAAAGTGGAAAAGTGTTCTGTGGTCTGACCAGTCCACATTTCACATTGTTTTTGGAAAACTGTGGTCGTCTTGTCCTCTGGACAAAAGAGGAAAAGAACCATCCGGACTGTGATAGGCGCAAAGTTCAAAAGCCAGCATCTGTGATGGTATGGGTGTGTATTAGTGCCCAAGGCATGGGTAACTTACACATCTGTGAAGGCACCATTAATGCTGAAAGGTACATACAGGTTTTGGAGCTACATATGTTGCCATCCAAGCAACGTCTTTTTCATGGACGCCCCTGCTTATTTCAGCTAGACAATGCCAAGCCACATTCTGCACGTGTTACAACAGCGTGGCTTCGTAGTAAAAGAGTGCGGGTACTAGACTGGACTGCCTGTAGTCCAGGCCTGTCCCCGATTGAAAATGTGTGGCGCATTGTGAAGCGTAAAATACAACAACTGAGACTCCGGACTGTTGAACAACTTAAGCTGTACATCAAGCAAAAATGGGAAAGAATTCCACCCGAAAAGCTTCAAAAATTGGTCTCCTCAGTTCCCAAAAGTTCACTGAGTGTTGTTAAAAGGAAAGGCGATGTAACACAGTGGTAAAAATGCCCCTGTGCCAACTTTTTTGCAATGTGTTGCTGCCATTAAATTCTAAGTTGATGATTATTTGCAAAAGAAAATAAAGTTTCTCAGGTCAAACATTAAATATCTTGTCTTTGCAGTGTATTCAATTGAATATAAGTTGAAAAGGATTTGCAAATCATTGTATTCTGTTTTTAATTTACAATTTACACAGCGTGCCAACTTCACTGGTTTGGGGTTTTGTATTTTCTGATCTCATCAAATGTGTATGCACTTATACGATAGACAAGATAGTTGGTTATTTCAATGGTAGAGGTTGGGGTAGCAGTGCAGCTTCAGCTCTCCAGCTGCTAGCTGCTAGTTTGTATGGATCAACATTATTAAGTGTTGAACTATGAGAGTTAGTTACAAAGAGAGTTATTTTTAGACATTGGTTTTGGTAGTTTTAGACTGAGTAAGTCATCCTGAAAAATCTAAGTAGCTCTTCCTCTGTTTGTTAATATCAAAACAATGTACACTCAAAAAAGGAAATGTCACGACTGTTGGCTATAATTCATGTCTTCACGTTTGATTTACTCATAATTGTTCATTTTTCATTTAAATACAAGTAAGTTGAGTTACTTGAAAGTAAAAATGTGCAATCTCAGGTTTACTTGGCTGTATTAGTTTCCCCAACGCAACTGTGTTCAGTAAAACTTAGAAGGTTGCTGCACAAACTCTCGTTCAAGGTGTCGCGACACTTTGTGACTACCGTAATTATCCTTTCTGTGACTGACGGATGTAGCTGCATCAGCCAGAATCCTTTGTCATCTTCCAGATGGCGGTAAGTGATTTGCTTTCAAGTAAAATAAAGGCATAAAAGAATTAGTATTATGTATTCTGAATCAATTAATTTGAGCTGGAGACTGCATAATGTAATTGCAAGGTAATAGCTTATCGTCATGACGCGATGACAAGCAAAATAATATTCTGTTCAGAGAGACACAAGTTTCTATATATTAATGTGCTAAAACAAGTGTCTGGTATGCAATAGGGATGGAAGGATTTAAGAAAAAATCTGAACTGTTGAGTGCTCTTGTCTAAGTGAAGCTCGCACATGAGCCATGCGATCATGACCGTTTAGCTGTAGCAGAGCATTTCTTTTTTTTTTTTCTCTTTTTTATGTATTTTTTGCCTTTATTGATAGGAGAGAGACAGTGGATAGGCTTGTGAAAGGGGATGAGAGAGTAGGGGAAGACACTCCGCAAACTGGTCACAGGCGGGACTCGAACCTGGACCGGCAGAAGCGAGTACATGGGGTGCCTGGTTGCTAACCACTCCACCAAACCAGCACCCCTAGCAGAGCGTTTCTGATATCCATGAAAGCTGCTCCACCAAGCGGTGGGTCCATTTTTTTACATCCTTTTTTATTCTCCACATGTGGCTACACGGCCTCTCTAAAGGTAAAGACTACATAGAAAAGCTTAAAAATTAGGTAGAATCAGTTTAAAAAATATATTTCAAAAAGTACTTGGTTGTATCTGAGACTTGCAGCTGTGTAAGCATGTTTTTTTCTGTAGAATTGCTACGACAGATGGTTTGGATTTTTAGATCCCTTTGAATTTGTGAAATATAATTCACAAGCCTGTCATGCCATAAGTTTTCCTAGATATATATTCTTTATGTTTTCTGAAGCTCACAAGTTTGTCTGATAGTCATCACGGCTGAGGAATGAGACATAGTGATACAATTATGAGGTGGTTATATCGTGACTGCAGCACAAGCTGCAGCAGCTCTAAAGCACCAGTAAAATAGATATCATTATGAATCCATTTGCTAATGGGATGTTTTCATGGTTAAGGAATCTAAATATTTCGATGAAATAAATGTAGAACTAATATTTATGGTCAAAATCACAATATGGCTAAGGACTCTGGCGCTGGCAGAGGTCTGCGCTCTCCGAGTGCTTTTCTAGTGATATCCATTTTAGTTCAGGAGTTATCCACAGAATTCACATTTTTCGCCATGGTGGCCAGATGCTGATCTGGATCAACACCAAAATCGAATCAGTTCTTTCTTTTCCAATGCTGAACATTTCCTGAAAATTTCATTTCACAGACAAACAAACTCTCCCGAAAACATAACCTCCTTGGGAGAGGTAAATATTACACTCCTATACATTGGTATTCTATAGTTTATGATCATAGAAAGACATATTGATATAATAGAGATATGGTTATGCAGAGTGGTACTATATCATTAAAAATTACCACTTGCACAAAGTTTTGTCCAATAATGTCCATATCTAATATAATCAAAAAGGTTTGTGTCACTAAATGCTATAATACAGAATATATTTGATATTATTTAAAGGGACTGTGAAGAGTTTCTAAGTAATTACAAAAAAGACTCACTTTTAGATATACGCCTGATGGAAATACACACTTTAAGATGAGTTTTATAGCATCAAAATAGGTTATCTATAAATGCTATTGCTTAGCCTTCCGGTCGGGTCGTACAGGGCTGGACTGGCCTGGATACTTAACTTCGGGAACAAGACAATTAAAACTAGAGCAAATTTATATTATTCAGACACGTCTTTAAGCACCAGGCTGTAAGTAGCGATATATAGCCGGCTACAAAACTACGATACTAAGTTTTCCAAACATTGCTTGTTGTCACACATCAAAAACTACCACTACGTAACTAGAAAGAGATACATTACCTCGCTGCTTTGCATCCTTTAAGTTGTTGGAAAAAGAAGTTGTAAATCAATGCAGAGTTCTGAGGAAGGTCTGGGCTACAGCACAACAGACACACGCTTTGGCTTCGGTAACGTCTTTTGGTCCGTTACAGTTGTGGTCAGAAGTAGGAATTTCCGAGTTCTGAGTAGGAAACTGCAACTAGAACGTCCCCCGAAGTCGGAATTTCCTCCTGGGAACTCGGTGAAACCTCACCACCCCTGAGTTGACAATGGAAGATGGATGCCCCCAGTGTGAACAGTTATTTAGCTCCTGTAATAATTTATTTGCACTTCTGACTGGGGTGTGTCGCTCTAGATCAGCTGTATACATCGTATTGTTAGACTTATATTTACAAAAATGCTGCCATAGTGATTAGCACATTCTTCACGTGATATTTGTGAACAACAACGCAGGCGTGCTAACAACAGCTAACAATAGCCTGGGAGATCGGCATGTTTTTTTCCGACTTCAACTGGAACGCTGATAACTCTGGGATGATGTCACTCCCAGTTCTGAGGTTACTGGAACGCAGCATTATGACAGTCGCCGTGCGTGCTCATGGGTAGCAGAGTCTTAAT
Organism: Scarus forsteni; assembly: GCA_036419115.1. Lineage (NCBI taxonomy): Eukaryota > Metazoa > Chordata > Actinopteri > Labriformes > Labridae > Scarus > Scarus forsteni. The sequence continues at coordinate 1,457,399 of JAZDUH010000388.1, forward strand.
GTCGCCGGTAATGGATACTCCTCACAGTCCCTTTAACATTTATATGTTATTATTTCATATTTAAACAGTCACACGTATAACGGAAGTTGGCAGTCATCTGGTGCTGCTGGTATCTCACACCGTGTCCTTTGACAGAGTCATATAGGAGCTGATTTCTCAAGGAGAACGTTTCTATAAATGAAATAGCAATAAATGAAAAATTAAATCATGAACATTTTTGGCTAGCTAAATTGTTGAATCAGTTGATCATTTCCATATTAACCCTTTGGAATTTATGTTGGTTAATATACATACACTTCTTGTTCAACAGCTTAAGCCCCTATAAAAATGTAATAGTTTTTTTTATTATCACTGAAAATATTATTCAGCAGATCTAGGTTGTAAATTTTCGTCTTTTTTTTACATCAGGAACACGTAAGAAATATGTGCTTGATAAAGTTATGTCACTGTAAGTAAAACATGGTCAGTATAATTCACTGATAAATAGACAGACTCCACAGGCCTAATATTCAGAAACATAATGTATTCATAATACTTTCACCCCATTTGATCTTTTTGCAATTCTTTTACTATACATTTACCGTACCTTATGTGGTTTATTTAGGCTAAATATAGTCTAATGACCTCTTCCCCCTAGTCTCTCACAGAAACCCTGTGTCCGAGGCATGATGTCTGTATATTACTGTGTAGAATAATAATCAGCCTGTGTTGTGTGGTTATGAATCAATGGCTGCCTGGATTACAGTCAGAGACTTTTTTTTTTTTGATTGAATGAAACACTACATTTCCTGTTAATAACCTGAAAGTAATTTCTGTGTGACAGTATACACCTGAGACACCTAGGGCTCTAATTTCGTAGACCAGGCGCAAGCGCAGGCGCACCTGCCTGCGCCGGCCTTCGCCGCGCGGACTGGGTGTGACCTGCGCACTTTGCAAGTTTCCTAGCAGTGCCAAAAGAGGCGCACTCATGGCGCAAAGGGGCGCAGAGGTTGCGCGTCCACGCCCACATCTCTGCCTCTCCGCGCAAATGTCAGAATAGGAGGAGAATAGACGTGAGTGGTATTTACACAGCCGATCGCTGTCTTCACCAATCAAATGAGCGCCTCTCCTCGCCTTTAAGTGCGCTGCGGCTGAGGCGCAGCGTCTGATTGGTCTGAATTATCCCCGCCACCGCAGAAACAGTGTGCTGGAAAGAGCCAGCAGTGGAGACGCTGTCCCTTCAGCAGGAGAATGGAGCGTCACCGTGTGGGCCAGCTCCCGGGACAAATGTAATCTGTTCCTTTGTCATTAATAGTAAAAAAAATAAGAGACAGTTTCACACCCGCTGTCTTATCTATTTATGCTTGTGATCCACCTGCACTCCTGGTTTGTCATCGCCAAATAGCAGAGCCTTTAGTGATAAACTGTCTTCTCTCCCGGTGTCTCCTCCTCATCCTCCTTGAAATAATGTTCTCCATCTTTTTAGATCACATTAAAAATAAAGACTAAAATAGAGGAATATGGGAAATAACAGGTACATCCAGAGTAACATACATTTATTTTCTCTCTTTTTTCTCTGTCTTTTTTCTCCTTTTTTTCTTTTAATTTAATGAAATGAGAGAAGCCAGATATATACTCAGTATCAGATGTAAAGGGTGTTTATTGTTTTCTTGTAAGATGTGCATCAAACTTCCAGCTGCCGTCAGGTTAAGTTTCTTTATGACAAACGGCTTTAATCCGACATCTTATGTGACGGGACAGTTAATATAGATACAAATGTATATGCTGGTTCAGACGGTTACATTAAATAGTGATTGCTGTGATTGTTTATTGCATTAAAATGTGCCTGACACTCTGGAAACCTGCCTCTGAGGTATGCGCACATGTGCGCTTGTCACCAAATTACAGCCGCGGAGGATGCGCTTCGCCCTGCGCCGAGGTTAGACCAGGTTGCAGCTGGCGAGCTTTCAGCGCACTTTCTGCACTGTTTATGGCACGAAATTGTCACTGAGCCAAAAAGAATCTGCCGACACCTCCCCCTGGTGCGCCATCACCTCCCCTTGGTGCGCCGTCACACCCACCTCTGTGCAGACAGACTACCAAATTGTCAAATTGGCAGCGCACGGCGGTGCGCCGCACGAAATTAACACTGCGCGGGATGCGCCAGGCTTGCGCCCCCTGCGCTGCGCCACGAAATTAGAGCCCCTAGACTAACGTTAGACAAAGTGACGTTATCACACTTATCTGCAGCGTTCCTAACCTGCTCTAGCAGGTTTAATAGCCTTTACAAACAGAAAAAAATGAATTTTTAGCTAAATATTAAGCACTTACCATCATCTCTTTACTTGGTGGTGTCTTCTCACATCTCTTCTGGTGTAAACGGCAGGTAGCAGGGGCTGCTGCTGTGAAGTTTGCTGCTCCACTTGTACTTCCCAGCTATCTCAGTCTCCGTTTAACAAAGCCAGCTATCTTTTTACCACTATCTGTCAACCACACCATTCAGCCTTTGTCTGTAAACAGCTGTGTGCCACGAAAAACTTTTACAACGCTTTGTTTAAGAGCTTTAAAACTATACTTATCATTAGAATTTTATATTCATGTTGACATTGTATAAAAGCTGAGACTTCATATATTCGTAAACTCAGAATTACCCAAAATAGCCAAAAAATCCTTTTTTCATGTTTAAACTTGTTTGTACAAGAACGAAGACTGCAACTACAAGAACGCAAGAATGCGTTTGAGTGATTGATTGTTAGTATTAGGGTTGGGGGATAGGAAGTCAAGGTCAGGATTCCATATAATAATTTAAAAGATTTGTTTGGAGTTTCCATATCTGGAATTGCCTCTAGCAGTCTGAGCTCACAAATGATCCTACTAGGCTGTCTTGGTTAGTTTTAAGATGTGAAAGTAGGTTTTTGCCCTAATTGTCTAACCAATGGTGGTCAATGGGAAAATAGATGAAATAGCATACGCTAGCTTTATTGCTAATTAACAAATATAATCAATTTTTTAACAATTGATTTTAATTTTTTTCAAACTTTTTTTCTTGACTTTATTGATATCCCCAAGCTAGATCAGCTCCATTCAGTGCTAACATGCTAACTTAGCTAATGCTAGTCAAGTCAAGCTAATTTATACCTTCAATAATACAGCAGTTGATCAAAGTGCTGTATAAAAAAATACATAGAAATAAAAATATAAAAGCAATTAAAATGCTTAAAGAACATTGTGATAAAACAAAACAACAATAAAACAAAGTGTAAAAAACTAACTCAAATGCCTGTGAGTTGCGTGAGCTCATTTATGAAACACCAGGGAGAAGGGAGAAGAAGTGGGCCTTTAAGGAAGATTTAAAAGTCTCTATGGTCTGGGATGCTCTAATATGGATGGGCAGACTGTTCTACAGTCTAGGAGCAGCCACTGCAAAGGCCCTGACACCTCTAGACTTAAGTCTGGTTTTGGGGACCTCCAGTAGCAGCGGGTCAGACGACCTTAGAGCTCTGGTTGGGGAGTTACAATGCAGGATTTCAGACAGGTAAGGAAGGGAAAGACCATTTAGGGCTTGAAAAGCTAACAAAAATAATAATCGCTGCTTTTCTATGCTTTTGAGCATCCCCCAAGCTAGTTATGCCCCTCCCATACTTGCATGCTAATTTAGCTAATGCTAGCAAAAATGTTATTAGATTAGGAATGGTATGTATTGACGCGTTCTATGTTTTTGGTTGCTCATTCAGAACATGGACCAGTGCCCTTCAGATGCAGATGTTCCTCCGCTGAGCAGAACTGAGAGTGTGTTTGTAAGTATGCAGACAAACCAGTGTGTATTCTAAAATCACTTGTGATGATAGGAAAGGCATCATTGAAAAAAATGAATAGAAAACATTCTTGCAAATGTAGTAATTGTGTCCCATATGACTTTTTCTTTTCTAGCTTACAAAGGAAATGCTTGCGATCTCTACTGATGACTCTCTGATAAGCACTGAAAAAAGTTCTACAGAAGAATCAGTAGAGGAACTGAAGCTGGTGAAGTCTAAAAGAAAGTACAGTTCAACGAGAAACTCAGATGTTAAATGCCTGAAGTAAAGTTGTGTCAAGCGTGTAAAAACCACAAAGAACACATCGTCCTCTTCCTGTTCCGCAGAAGACTGGGAGTTCTCAGAGTCCTCCAGTGACAGCGATGTAAAAGTTTTGAAGTTGAAAAAAAAAACAACGGCAGTAGATTGACAATAAGAGCATACCTGTCAAGTCTCCCGTTTTTGCCGGGAAACTACCATATTTTATCCCTCTTTCCCGCCGTCCTCCCGTATTAATATTTTCCCGTAATTCTCCTGTATTAAAAAAAAAAAACATTCCTCTGCCTCTGCTCTTAACTGAACACTGTCACTCGTCTCGCGAGAAATGCCACCTGCAGTAGCCTGCATGTTTGTTTTCCTCCTCTTTTACTACCAAAGAGGCTGAATGAGAAGATGGCTCACTACGTCTATCTTTCTTAACACCGGGGTGCATTGATTCTATAGCCGATTTAGCGGATATATAGCGGAGTGAGCATTTGTCAAACATGCGATCTTTGGGGTGAAGACGGGGCCGCTCGCGCACACGGAGAGAGCTGAAGTGAGCGTCCTGAGGAGTTACGAGGAAAAAAACGCTAATATGAATGATGGCACGAAAGATACGGTTCTTAAGCTGGCTGCCACAGTGTGGGAATATTTTGGTTTTAAACAGAATGAACAAGGTGTGAGCCCATGATCACCGACGAGTCGATATGTCGCATTTGTTTGAAAGTAGTGGCGACGAAGAAGGGGAGAGGAGCAGCAGAGCCTTCGTCCTGACAGTCAACACTTACTGAGGCGTTTGGTCGGAAAAGAAAATATAGATAAAAGCCCAAAATGATGCGCTTACAGACAGTGTCGTTCGCTACATTGCAAAAGAAATGCAGCCCTTCAATACGGCTGAAAAGCCAGCAGTTACAAACGTTTGACAGATAGTACGAATTGACTGGGAGAAAGTACATGTCACAAACAATTCCTGAACTGTATAAACTCCATTTCATTTAGGCCAGAGTTTTTATTGTTGTGTGAGTTTTGTTTTTTCTTTACACAGACAGGGTCTATTTTTTTATTGTTTTTGACTAGTATATTTATTTTTATTTACATGCAATTTTCTTAAAAGAGAGTCCATTTCATTTTCATGTTTTTTTTCTTTTTTTTGTTTGTTAAATTTACAATATTTTTTGTTTATTTTATTTAAAATATCCTGACCTTCCAATTACAGTTAAATATTCTTAAGAAATTAAAGTTTCTTGCTTTTGATATCATGCACTCACTTTATTTTGCCATATATTATATTTACATCAATGAAAAAAAAAATGAAAAAAAAATCAAATTAATATTGACAATAATATTGTTTATCTGCAGTAATTTTTTGGACAATTAACTTCCAGCAAAATTTGTTATCTTGACAGGCCTACTTGTACTCCTGTCTTAAAATTTAAGGGATACTGGAGCTTGGTTGGGGTGGTGGGATAGCTCACAGCAAGCGCTGGAAAATTTCCCTTATTTTCAAATCCAAAACTTGACAGGTATGAATAAGAGGCACTTCTGTACTGTTTTAAACCATATGCAAAAATCGCATGAAAATTGGAGATAATACACAGCAACTTGAAGGAGGTGGCGCAAGCATTTTCTTATCCTAAAGGATCAGCGGAGAGAAAGATGCAGTTAAATCTAATTCAAAATAAAGGCAATCGTCCACACAATTCTGAGGTCCTGGAGAAAAGAAAAGGGGTGATGGTACCCTCTCAGCAAAGCAGTAAACCAGTGAATTTGAAAGAGTATCTGCACTGCATATACTGTGAAGCATTCCTCAAAAGGAAGGCCTTGTGGCACCACTTGAAAAGATGCAAACTGACAAAGCAAAGAAAAGCTGGAAAACCAGGCAGAACTAGAGTGCAGTCACTTTGTGCTGCTGGACAGCCTGTCCCAAAGGGGACAAATAACAAAGTCTGGCCCCTTGTAAATGACATGAATCAAGACAACATAACGGACATAGTTCGGCACCAAAAATATATCCTGAAGCTAGGAGAACACTTCGCTAACAAAAAAAGCACAGACACAAGTCCATACCAATATACCAGGCAAAAGATGCAAGAAATGGGACGGTTAGTTCTCCAAGCAAAGACCCTTGGCAAGCAGAAAACGATAGGTGATTTCTTCTCCCAGCAAACTTCTGCCATGCTGTTACTGCTGTGAAGATGGTCTGTGGATAGAGTGAAGATCCCAGCAGCTTCAAGATTCTGTCTTTGGCGCTCAAACTAGGTCATAGTCTAACCAAAATAGCAGATGTTGCAGAGATTGATGCAAGGATAGCTGAGAACAAGAAGGCCCTTGAAAATGTGGTGACATTCAGGACACTGAAAGAAAAAAATTGGGATGAGTGGGTGTCCTCCCACGCACTGAGGAACCTCAGAGAGTCAAAATGGAATAAACTTCTTCTAATCCCCTACTGTAAAGATGTTGTGAAACTTCACGACCATATTGACGCAGAAAGGCTGAAGTGTCAATCCAATCTCAAAATGCACCAAATAAGAGCAACTGGTTATGTCTTGCTAAACTGATGCTCTGTGAAGTGATCGTCTTCAATTGAAGGAGAGAGGGTAAGGTCTCGAAGATGTCTCTGAATGACTTCATGTTGAGAAACACTTTTGCCAGTAATCCAGATCTCAACCTTGCCTTGAGTGATGTGGAAAAGAAGCTCTGCAAATACTTTGAGCGTGTGGAAATCAGAGGTAAGCAGGACAAAAAGGTTCCTGTCTTACTCGGCCCGGACATGGTGTCCTCCATTCAGATGCTGGTAAATTATCGCCGAAAATGTGACATGCCAGATGACAATCTGTATTTGTTTGGAAGACCAGAAGCAGAAAGTCACCTCAGAGGATCTGATGGCATCCGTGCAATGGCATGTGAATGCGGGAGCCAAGGACCCTTAAACACTGACGTCAACGAGATTAAGGAAATAGATGGCAACAATGTCACAAGTTCTAAACCCGAGGGACAAAAAGCTCTGTCTGCCTAGCAGATTTTATGGGTCACAACATCAGAGTTCATCAACAATATTACCAGCTGCCAGAAGGAACATCACAAGTTTCAAAGTTGCTTATGGCCTGAGGGAGAGGAGAGCTGTCACAGTTTAAAGGCATGACTCTGGACGAGATCAGCGTTGATCCCGATGGTAAAACCTGTCATGGCACGCGCTATTTTTATCATTTTAAATTGTGATGGTTTGTAGGTGTCAGGTACACATTAGTTTGTCATGCTAGTTCACAACGTTTTTTTTGCTGTGTTTATTCAGAGGAAGTACCTGAAGACAGCTCTCCATCTGGAAGTGAAGATGAAGATGTGATGTTGAGTCCATCATCTAACTCATCAGGTACTTTCACTGAACCAGTGGTTCTCGACACGGGGCCTGGGTACCCCTTGGAGGATGAAGCCTCTTTTAACATTGCATCTTTGTGTTTTTCCATGAAGGTCAAAGATCAGAGAAAAAGAACAGGCCTGTTGAGAGGACACCTACAGAGGAGGACCCAGAGTCTGATGCTTCACCGCAGTTTACCAGAAGGTATTTTAACATGACCTGTTTCACAGAGTTCTTTCTCTTATGTGCACAGTACTAGATTTCACATGGTGCCTGGAAGTGGTCAGCTGTTCCCTCATCAGTGCTTCACCGAAGGAGCTTTTTAAAATATTCTACTGTGAATCCATTTGTCTATAGGTAGATCAAGAACCGTGAAGAGGACCTGGACAGAGGAGGACGATGAGTCTGAGACCGCATCACACCAAGCAGAGGTATTTCACCAATAACGGGCTTATTGGGTGTAACAAGCCACTTCATGCACAATCCATTTTTTTTAAATTAGCAACCATTTACATATCAGACTACTTTTACTGTCATGTATTGGTTTTTAAGCTGTGCTCTTTTTTGAAATTGCACTGTTTATTACCTAGGTTTATTTTAACTCTCCCGTTGTCCTTGTGGGTCAAGGTGGGCAGGACAGAGGTAAAGAAGGAAGGGAGGGAGGAAGAAAGGAAAAAAGAAAGGAAGGATTGTGGAAAGATGAAAGGGAAAAAATTAAGGAAAGAATATTGGAGAGAGGGAGGGAACAGATAGGGTCAAGGAAAGAAGAAGTAAGAACAAATGGAAACAAGGAAGGAAGGAAGGGAAAAAGGATGGTGGAAGGGAACAGAGTGGGGGCAAAGAAGAAAGGATGAAGAGAAAGAAAGAGGGACCTGTTTCAGTGGGTGTAATAATCTACTTTATACACAGTTCTTGTTTTTTTTTTAAATAATCAAATCTTGTAATCTAAGCCGTCATTTATTGTTTGTTTTTTTTTGTTTTTTAAATTTACTACTAAGCCTTACTTAAAAAACTCTTAACTTGGCAACAATGCCACTTTGGCTGTATTCTGTTTCTTGTAAAATGATAAACTATTTGCCAACTTGGTGCAATCAGTGCTTTTAGTGAACTTTTCTACCATTGTGTCTCTTTGTTTTCTAGAAGGGCCTAAACCTGTGAAAAAGATGAAAAAACCCATCAAGAGGATAACAGAGGAGGACAATAAGTCTGAGACCGCATCACAACCAAGCAGAGGTATTTCACCAATAACTGGTTATTTTTTGTCTCATACAGAAATTGTTGGTTTGTTAGTAAGCTTCAGACAGGAGAAAAACCCAAATTGTTTTTGAGACCATCTTGGCTGTTCTAGTGTGAACTTTTTTGTTTTGTTTTATTTTTACAAATACATCCAGAAGAAAGAGAAAGATGTGGACCAAGAAAGAAGTCCAAGCTGTGGAACAGAAGCTGATGCACTGCATCAAGACTGCCAAGGTTTCTGGTAAAGCACAGGGTCTTGAGTGTATTCATGCATTTCTAGAGGCACTTAAAAATAGGACCTGGGATGCTGTGAAGTACGATGTGAAGAACCATATGGACACTTGGAAGCGGCAGTCTACAAAGAAATGCTGGTAAATGCTGCAAGTTGATTATTTCTCTCTTGTTTTATGTTTGAAAGAAAGGTTGTTAATGCAGCTCTCAGAAAGTGACCATTTAATTTGTTGTACCTGAACCTCAGGTTAGTGTTTGGAGTTCCTCTAACAGCAGTGCTCTGCTCAGGTTATTAATTTGCATTTTATTTATATTACAGCTGTAGTTAATTTGCACTTTATATAACAGCTGTGGTTAATTTTGCACTAGTAACAGAAGAGTTCTGGAACAAAAATCTGGAGGGGAGAAGATTCTTAAAGAATATGCAGTGAGAGGAGAGATGAAGGACCGAACAGGCCGTGATCTAGTCAACATCATTGTCATTGATATGGTGGAAAAATACGGGTAAGTGAAATGCTTTATGGTGCATGATATATTGAAGAATGTACTATTTAAATGTAGACATCTTGCTTATGAAAAGAGATTATCAATGGCAGGTGATTATTGATAAATGACCAGTATGGTCAATGAACTGTGGCCTTGTGCCATATGGTAAAAATGTCATGAGAATACCGATGTGTCCCCCTCGGCCTGGGCTAAACTTCGGCCTAAAAATAAAACATGCTGATAAAAAACTCTATGATTTGAACTTTGTGGTTCTAATTTGCCCATTTCCTTCATATTATTTAGGTTGGCATGTGTAGGGCCACCATTGTAAACTGCAATACTGATTTTTTTCCCCCATGTCAATGCAAACCTATCATTCCCCACAGATGTGTGCCACCAAAAGCCAAAAGAATACAGTATGCACTGGGGATTCCTTCCCTGAAAGATCCATACTCAAAAACAGGCTATGTGAGTAAAGTGTGATTCATGTTTCCCAACTTTTCAAGTTATAGCAATCAGACTTTTGCAATTTCTTAGAAGTAATATAGGAAGTCTTCTGTGTAACTCACAATGCAAGGTGTGCAGACAGCAAAAGGTTGATTAATATTCTTGATGGTAACTAATATATTATAAATGTTAACATTTCCTTTATTCAGGTATCTGGATTGAATCATGCTGACATTTCCTCATTTCCAACTTTGATGCTTTGATGCATTTCTTTGATGCAGAAAGCAACAAGGGTTACATTGCCTGGAAGCTTAAAAACATACAGTGGGACCTCAGCAGTGGCAGTTGCAGTAGATTTAGGAGAAGCAGCTCCCATACCTCAGACATCAGCAGACCAGAGTTGGAGAGAGAAGTGCCTAAAGAGTACCAGCTCGAGGGAGACCAATGTCGTGAGGCCATATCTCTACTGAAACACTCCACAGACAAGAAACAGATCTTCATGAAAATGAAAGCAACCTTCCACCACAGACAAAAGCTGATCCATGATCCTGAGCGATGCACTCCAACACTTGCAGTGTTCCCAAGGTTCCTTGCCACAGAAGACCTAGCAAGTTCACATTGATATATTTAAAATGTATTCTCAGTCAATTAAAAAAACTAGCATTATAAAGATGAAGATGGTTATTTCTGCACAATGCTACCTCTTACAACTAAACCTAAGCATGCTTTCTCTTCTTCAGGTCTACCAGGACCTTGAGCTGTTGTTTGGAGCTGAGACTTCATCAAAACTTCTTGAATCATGGGGAACATCACTGAAGGCAAAAGTAATAAGGCAAGCCAAAAACCTCAGCATGACACCCTTTCTTGATTACCTCATTCAGACTGCAGAGGGGAATCCTGACAAGGATGGTGAAGTGCCAAGTGAGTGATTAAAAAATAATAACCTGTTTGTTTGGCCACTTTTTATTGACAAGACATTTTTGAACCTTTTGATGTTGTGTCATGGGCTTTTGTCAGGTGTATTTTATGCTCAAAACCTGTGCTCTCTCCTCCCAGGTTGGGATAGTGACATGGCCTCACTCCTCCTGCTGGTCTGCCTCCTGCCACCTCCATCAAGTGGAAAGAAGGGAACTGTCAAAGTCAGTATCCGGGAAGCTGTGGATCGTGTAGTGAAGTTTCATAAGGCTAGTGTCCTAATCCTATTTTTTTAGCCATTCATTATGCAATAGTGTAACCCAACAAAACAAACAATTTTTTTGCTAATCATCAAAACTTTCACTTGATTAAAAGAAATTATACAAGTGGATTTTATCACAGGTAATGATGCAATAGCATGACTGTTCAGCATACATACTGGATAGAAAAACCCTGTTAGGAAATATCTTACTCTAAATCTTCCAAAAATGCAACATTTAGACAAGTGATACCAAATACACTAGTCAGTTTGTGACAGGATAGAGTTCAGTTTAAGTTCATTGTTTAATTCTTCCGGGTAATGGTGTGGAGGTAATAAATACTTTTTGCAATGCACTAGTGTCTTTTCAGTGCCATCTCCATGTCAGGGCCTTGTGAAAATAAGATCAATAAAAATGTTATGGGTAGTCTCTCCATATTTTTGTTCTCTTTCAGTCATATCCCAGCCTTCAGGAACACTCTGGTCCAGAGCAACAGAGGCATCCCTACATCCTGGCAGTTGAGACGACAAGAAACAGCATCCATGCACACTACATTGTGATTGATAATGAGCTTCTTCCCTCTCAGCTTTTGATGAACTTTTCATAGCACAATACGTGTTTGGTATCTCCTATGACCAGACCTTAAGCAGCATGTTTACATTCGTGCAGACTACAATCTACAACGCTGACATTGGGCTCTCTCACAAACTCCCAGAGTCAAGGACCTCAGAGCAACACTCCTGAACTGAACTTGCAATGTTTAGATGCTTTGTGTGCAAATCCTGTTTTCTCACCGTTCAACAGTTAATTCGCCCTCTCAAACTTTCCCATGCCTTTTTTTCCTGGTAAGCAGTGTCAATTGGTGTGTGATCAGAATGGATGTCGTCACAGATTTTGTTCTTTTTCAGGCTTCAGAAAACATCTTTGCTCTCAGCATATTGTTGAGAGTCTGAATCAAACTGATATGAACCAGTTATTGCTTCAGTTGTTGTAGCTGATCAGCAGATGGTTCCAGCTTTAATTTCAGAGCAACCAGTGAATTCCCTAAGCTGTTATGAGAAAGAGCAGTGTACCCAAGAAATGTGTGCATCCCTGTCAGGATTTTGTCCCTTCGCAATTCTAAAAGCTCAGTATAACTTTCACGGTTCGTACCATAAACCCCTGACATAACTCAAAAATGACTGACGATGAGACAGCTGAAGGCAAAAAGATGGGATGTAATTAACGGCCGGAGATACAAACATTCAACAAGAAGCTGGATGTTGATCTGAAAACGTGTCATGTCTTCCTCTCTTTTAAGAGAGTGTCAGGGAAGGGGTGTGTGTGGGATGACCTCCGTACCTAAGTGTCTTGGAACGAGCCGGACTGACCTGGTATGGAAGATGTCCCTCGCTGCTCTGATAAGAGTCGATGACAGTCTCCATACGAGGTCAGACACTTAAGGTCAGATAATCAGTATATGAGATATGTGCTAAGAGATGTCTAAGGCATGTGGATGGGTGTCATGTGGGTGTCAGAAGTATGCATAAGCTTAGATAATGATTACAAACATAACTAGAGAATTTGCATTTCCATGCAGGAAATGCGTTGAAATGCTGAGTGTGACTGCTGAAACTGTGAAATGAAATTGCTAAAAGTAATGCAAAGAAAGTTGAAAATGTGACATGAATAGTTGTAAGCAGTAAATCGAGGCTGAAAATGTGTCAAATGTGCAATAAAAATGTTTGCAGAAAATTATAGATACTGGAGCTCAGGTGTGCAGGTCACGTGACCATGCTGTAACTTCAAAGAAAAGTGCAAAAGTTGATGCAGCTTCAACAGTCATATCTCAGAAACTGTAGCAGATAGTGAAATGTGCACTAAAAACTGCTTGCAGTTGTGAAAGAAAGCAGAAAATGAATGACTGTTTTGCAACATGGTTAAATGTGTTGATATCTGGAGATGTACCTAATAAAGTGGCCCGTCAGTGTAATACGTCCAAAATAAGGCTGTGTAAAGACAAGCATGATTACGCTATTGTAATGAAGAATCTGTACTGGATGGAAAGAAAAGTATATCCGCCTCAGCCGGGACTTGATCCCGGACCTTTCTCTCCATAGTCCGCTGCGCGATCCGTTCAACCACGGGGCCAAATATGTTGAGTCATGGAAAGCATGGTACTTATCCTTTGTGTCTCATAGAGCACTCTAATAATGCTCGGTACTTCCAGGTAGACAAACGTTCGCTGTGTCTAAACCGGGATAGATATCAGGGAAAGGATTTCACTGTGAGCATCCCAATAACCTGCTGAAACGTTTAATATAATTCTCATATCTGTACTGTTCAAAATGTTAACACAGTGGCGAATTAAAAACGCGCTTCAAAGTGAAGCACTAGGCTGTCCGGGGCTTCGGTCTGACTCGCTCTAACAAGAAGGATTTCCTCAAAAGTTGGTGTTGCTTAAACATTCATATTTAAAAAACTGTAGAAGCCAGCAAAAAGCTGAAGATATGTAAAAATGGCTGAGAAGTCAGTGCAGCTTTTAAAGCACGAATGAAGTCTGTAGGTGGAAGCATGCCCAATCTGTGGAGCTTCAAAGTTGCTGAATTTTTCAGCAGAGCTGCGGAAATGTCCCATTGATTTCAATGTAAAAATACATGCAGAAATTATTTTTTACTGTAAAAAGTATGACTGTTAAACCTGTGAAAAATACAAGCGCACTTCTCCTGAACATGCTGCATATTTCATTTTTTTCTGTGAAAATCTGTGCAAATTTGAAGCCTGTGAAAGGTGGCAACCTGAGGAATAAGAAGAAGAAGAAGAAAAAGAACAAAATGGAGTTTAGGGAGAACAATATGTGGAAATGCTGACTCAGCATTTCAACATAATTATATGAGAGGATTAAGCAGTCAAACAGAGTCAAATACATGAAAAGATTATATACAATATGTACAAAAGTTGAATACATAAAATATGTACAAAGGTCAAATTATTCTTCACAATCCCTTATTGCAAAGCTCCAAAGCAGTGGTGTGGCTACGAATGCCATAAAGACTGTTGTGGAAAATATCGAGGAGTTGTACAGCAATTGCATTCTACTGTTAAAGAATATGTTTTAAAATTACTACCTAATGTTGAGGGCATGAGAACAAGATTTTATGAGTATTTTGAAAGCCTTGAAAATCCATTTAGAAACTAAACACTGAGACAAAATGGAGAAAATATTTCAGTGAGAAATGTGGTCTTGTCGAACATGTTGAGGTCGCTCTAGGAGTGAGGTATGACACCAGAAGGAATCGAGCCACTGGCACATATAAACAAATTCCTGTAACTGACAAATTTGTGTACATTCCTCTATTGGAAACGCTGAAATACATATTCAACAACAAGGAGATTTCTGATCATATTTTTCAGCCTTGTGCAAAAACGGGTTATCAGGATTTCTGTGATGGGAACTATTTTAAAGATCATCCCCTTTTCTCTGAAAAACCAAACTCTCTACAAATACAGATATTCTGCCTCTTAATTTTGTACTCCTATTATTGACAAAGGAACAGATTACATCTGTCCCAGGAGCTGGCCCACATGGTGACGCGCTTCGTGGCCTCCCATGCGCGCCCCAAGTGCCCCTACGCTCTCGAGTTGAGCGAACAGCTGCTCTGACCGTCTCCGCTACTGGGTATTTCTGGCACATTGTGCCGTGGCAGGGATCAATCAGACCAATCAGTCGCTGCGCCTCGCCTGCAGCGCATTTGATTGCTGGAGACAACACTCGGCTATGTTAAACCCACTCACGCCTTTTCTCCTCCCTCTCTGGCACTTGCAGTGCGCTGGACACACCCTGTCAGGGCAGGTGCACCGCGTCTGCGCCTGGTCTGCAAAATTAGAGCCCTTTTTTCTTTGCAGAGCATTTCCATTCTTTTCATGTGAGACAGAAAAACAATGAAAATGTTTCAGTGCTGAAAGTTGATGAGTTGTGCTTGTTTAAGCCACCTTATCTGCAGACAACTTATGGTTTTGACAGAGACAGAGATGACCAGTATGTGGTGCCTGTGCATGTGCTGCTCTAAGAACGTTTTTGGTATTTAGGCACGCCTTTGTTTTTCATAATCTTATGTGATTTTTCTTTCTCAAACCTTGAAGAAAAATGTCTCAGTTGCACACACTACTAAAAAACTATTCTAAATATAGAATAAACAAAAAATGTTGATGTATGCAACAGAAATAATAAAAAATTTGTAACGTTTCAGGAATTTTGTGTTAAGAATTTTTGTTCGAGAAATGTAGGTAATTCAACTCAAAAGTATTTGGTGTCCACCAGACAGAGTACATTCTCACTGTTACAGTATTAAATAAAAAGCCCTGCAAAGTGCCACAAATTGCAGCTGAGCACTGACTTGGGAGAACATTGTTTCTATTCTCTGGGGGTTCAAGGTTTACACTGCAGGTTTTGGGAAGCACTGAAAGAGTGTCCAAAAGTATAATTAATACAGTACATTTGCAGTCTCAAAGTGTTCACGTTACTCTTAATTTGGAGTGTATATTTTACTCTTTTGACAGTGTTCAGTAAACACTGAACTCTTGGACCTATAATACACCAAAGTGGGTGTTAAATGAAAACCTAGAGAGTACAATACTGTGATTTTTGCTGTGAACCCCGAAAACATTGCCTGTCTCTTACTGTAGACAAATAGTGCTGGTAACGTGACATGTCAGGAAAAAAGAGTCAAAAAACATTAGACTCTTTTTTCCTAAATCAGAGGGGCACGGGAGGAGAGAATGCATACTTTTTTTTTTTTTTAATGTATTTTTTGGGCATTTTGTGCCTTTATTGATAGGAGAGAGACAGTGGATAGGCTTGTGAAAGGGGGTGAGAGAGTAGGGGAAGACACTCTGCAAACTGGTCACAGGTGGGATTCGAACCTGGACCGGCAGAAGTATGTACATGGGGTGCCTGGTTGCTAATCACCCCGCCAAACCAGCACCCCAGAATGCATACATTTTGAAATGTCAGTTATGTGGTAATTGTTCAAAAGATCAAGACAGACAGATGAAAGAGAGAAAAAAGGGCTGACACTGCGCATAGATCAAACCTAAACAGATGATCTTGATCATTGAAAGTACAAGTTTGTGATGTTCTGGTCCCTTGTTTGCTCACTGGGAAGATGATTTATCAGAATAGTTTTTAAATCCCTGTGGATTTATTGTTAAAGCCTTTCTGTGTCTATCATGCAATGACAGCCTGCGAAGAAAAGCCCTCTTGCATGGGACTCAGAGATCTCATTTATTAAAGTAGATTAAATTAATGTATCAATGGATAACATCAATATAAGGCATGAAATGGACAGCTACATTTTATTTACAAATTTATTGATTGCACGACGTAAACTGCTTATTAGCATCTCCCGTCTGATCAGGGCGAGAGGCACACATTCAGCTGTGGAGGAAGTGCACCTATTATGCCCTTCTGAGCTACCAAAACTAGAGAAAAGGTGAGAAGAGCGGTGATTAAACAGAGACTGACAACACAGCTAACAGAGCTCAATATGATTTGCAAAAAAACCAGCAGACACCGTGGTGCACTCCATAGCGGCACAGCCATGCGTTTTAACGTGCACACACCCTGGTAAATGGTAAATGGACTTGAGCATATATAGCGCTTTGACTACTCAAAGCTGCTTTACACCGCAGGTCACACCTACCCATTCACACCCACCCATTCACACCCATTCATTCCCAGATGGTTTTTGAGTTTCTGTTAGTTATCCATCAGAATCTCAAACACATTCACACACTTTCATGCCCATTTACACATTACACATTTACACATCGCCATGTGTCGAGCTGGGCTTGAACCTGCAACCTCCAAATCACTGACCAAGCGCACTATCCAACTACGCCCCCGGCACCCATCTCTGGACCAACTACCTTAGACTATCGTCTTGCATTAAATTATACCACACAGATCTATCATTTAACACTTAGACATGACAAGAACCTATGGTAAATATAAAGAAATAAATTTATTAATAATAATAAAAACTTTACTTGTATAGCACATTTAAAAGCAGAGGTTTACAAAGGGCTTTGACAGGCAGGAACACAACGGCAGCAAAGCACAACAGAATTAAAATAAATGAATATTTATGACATACACAACAGGCAGACTGAAATTGAGAGAGTCCATGTCAAAGAAACCCAGACCATACAAGACCCTTGCTACATAAGAAGAGACCATCAGGACCAAAATTACAGCTAAAAACAAAACAAACATAAAAGATAGAATAGAGATTATTGAAAACAGATAAAACAGATAAAACAATAAAACAATAAGCTTTAAAGTTTTATATGAAAAGATTAAGAGTGTAGCGTAAGGTGAAGCAAAAATAAAACAATTAGAATTGAAAGTAAATAAAGACACCGATCTGTTAACATAGCATAAAGAAATCAATAAAAACAAAAGGAGCTGAAATGATAAGAGCAATACTGACAAATTAAAGGCTAATAGAAGACTAAATCACAAATAGAAGACTAAAACACATATAAAAGGCTAAAAAAGACAAACACAGAGGAGATAAGATTAAACACTTTAAAAGACAGCATCACATAAAAGCAGTTCTGTTAAAGTGAGTTTTTAAAAGTGATTTAAAAGAAGCTACAGACTCCACATACCTTATCTTCTCTGGTAGGTTGTTCTAAAGTCGCAGAGCTGTGATGGAGAAAGCTCTGCCACCTTTAGTTTTGAGCCTCAACTTTGGTAAGACCAGGAGGCCAACGCCAAAGGATCTAAGGCTGCAGGCTGACTGATAAGGGATAGCTAGCTATGTGATATAGCTGGGGGCTAGGCTCATGTGTGCTTTAAAAGTAATTATAAAAATCTTAAAATTAATTCTTAAACTGACAGGAAGCCAGGGAAAGGAGGCTAAAACTGGAGTGATGTAATGCCATCTACAAAACCCAAAACCAGTGAAGCTGGCACGTTGTGTAAATCGTGGGTAAACGTTACCGGTTTACGTTACCGGTAAAAAAAAAAAAAAAGGGAATACAATGATTTGCAAATCCTTTTCAACTTATATTCAATTGAATACACTGCAAAGACAAGATATTTAATTTTCAAGCAGAGAAACTTTATTTTCTTTTGCAAATAATCATCAACTTAGAATTTAATGGCAGCAACACATTGCAAAAAAGTTGGCACAGGGTCATTTTTACCACTGTGTTACATCACCTTTCCTTTTAACAACACTCAGTAAACATTTGGAAACTGAGGAGACCAATTTTTGAAGCTTTTCGGGTGGAATTCTTTCCCATTCTTGCTTGATGTACAGCTTAAGTTTTTCAACAGTCCGAGGTCTCCCTTGTTGTGTTTTACATTTTCAATGGGGGACAGGTCTGGACTACAGGCAGGCTAGTCTAGTACCTGCACTCTTTTACTACGAAGCCACGCTGTTGTAACACGTGCAGAATGTGGCTTGGCATTGTCTTGCTGAAATAAGCAGGGGCGTCCATGAAAAAGACGTTGCTTGGATGGCAACATATGTTGCTCCAAAACCTGTATGTACCTTTCAGCATTAATGGTGCCTTCACAGATGTGTAAGCTACCGGCTGGTTCTTTTCCTCTTTGGTCCGGAGGACATGACAACCACAGTTTCCAAAAACACTTTGAAATGTGGACTTATCAGACCACAGAACACTTTTCCACTTTGCATCAGTCCATCTTAGATGAGCTCGGGCCCAGCGAAGCCGGCGGCGTTTCTGGGTGTTGTTGATAAATGGCTTTCGCTTTGCATCGTAGAGTTTTGAATCAAAATGACTCCTAAAATTTCTGGCAGACGCTTTTATGCTGAGCTAGAGTGGGCCAAGACTAGACTGTATGTGGGGGGAGTTTTTTTTATGTTGAAGAGAATTATTTCAGATTTTGAGCTATTTAGTTGCATATCTGCCATCTACCAGTTGATGTCCCAAAGACAAGTTTATGACAGCAGCTCGGCCTTGAGGGTCCTCAGGACTCAGGGTAAGGGATATCTGTGTGTCATCTGCGTAGCAGTGAAAGGAGACTTGGTGGGGGTGAATTAATTGGCTAAGGGGCAGCATGTAAATAGAAAATAGAATTGGACCTAAAACAAGCCAACAACAGCAGTAGAGGAGCTGTGATGGCCTATGGTGACTGCAAAGGTTTGCTCTAAAAGGTATGACTGAAACCAGCTAAGTGCAGTGTCCCTGATATCTGCCCAGTTTTTAAGATGTTCAATTAAAATGGCATGATCAACTGTATCAAAAGCTGCACTGAGATCTAACAGGATTAAACTTGAACCCTCCTCTTTATCTGCTGCTACAAGAAGGTCATTGGTCACTCTGAGGAGGGTCGTCTCAGTGCTGTGACCTGCTCTAAAACCAGACTGAACTTTTATAAAAAGGTTATTTTCAGACATAAAATGTGTGTAAAAACCACCTTCTCTAAATGTTTAGATAAAAATGGAAGTTTTGTAATCAGTCTTAAATTGTTAAAATCAATGGGGTCAAGGATAAGGGGGGGGGGGCTTCAATAAGAGAAATATGATTGTCTGGAGTTGAGTACATTGCACATTTTCTAGTTATATTGTACCTTCTCTAAGTCTGTGAAGCCTTGTTATTACACTAAATTGTGTCCTTCAGAGAATTTCATAAATTCAGTCTTTTTGAAAGCTGATGTTTAATGAGAAAATAAACTTAACATTTTGTTGCATAAACCAAAGAAATTCATTCTTGCCCACAATAACCCTAAACAGCCAAGTCAACCTGCTGATTGACCTGCATATGTGCCTTTTGATGAGGTACTCTAAATAAAAAGAAAAAAAGAAAAGTAATTACTTTGGGCTCTAATTTCGTAGCACCACTCTGATTGGGTGTGTCCGGCACACTTTGCTAGTTTCCTGCATGGCGTAGAGAGGCGCATCCATGCCACCGTCCCTGACCCCTGCGCAGGTGCCAGAGAGGGAGGAGACAAGGCTGAGTGGGTTTACCACAGCCAAGTGTACCCTTCACAATTCAAACGAATGCCTCTCCTTGCCTTTAAATGCGTTGAGAGTGAGGCGCAGCAGGCTAATCTATTCATCATGCTTGTGATCCGTCTGCATTCCTGGTCTGTCTTTGCTAAATAGTAGCACCTTTTGTGATATAACCTCTCCTAGTATCTCCTCCTCATCCTCCTTGCAATAATCTACTCCATCTTTTAAGATCATGTTAAAGGAATATTACACCCAAAGAATGATATGCCTTAATTTTCTACTCACCCTCATGCTGAGCAACACTCTGGAGCACTTTTTTGATGTCTCAAATGCAGCTGGAGGTCCGGGGTGATTTTCGCTGTCAACAAACGTCCATCTAACAGGGGACGACGGAGCCCGAAGAAAAAGGTCCATAAAAGTCCACAAAAACGTGCCTATTTTCCTTCATACTGCTCGTCCGCTGTAATCCAAGTGTCCTGAGCGGGTAACGTCCATAATTAATTCGAAACGAGGTCATTTAGTACATTTTTCGAGCCTAAACAGTGCTATAGCGTACTTCCGCAGTGCACGTCTATGCGCGCTCCCTGCACTACGTAAGCCGCGGCAGACCAATCCAGACGGCTTACGTAGTGCAGGGTGGACGTTACCCGCTCAGGACACTTGGATTACAGCGGACGAGCAGTATGAAGGAAAATAGGCACGTTTTTGTGAACTTTTATGGACCTTTTTCTTCGGGCTCCGTCGTCCCCTGTTAGATGGACGTTTGTTCACAGCGAAAATCAGCCCGGACCTCCAGCTGCATTTGAGACATCCAAAAAGTGCTCCAGAGTGTTGCTCAGCATGAGGGTGAGTAGAAAATTAAGGCATATCATTCTTTGGGTGTAATATTCCTTTAAGAATAAAGACTAAAACAGAGAAATCTGGGCAATCACAGGTAAATCCTTAAGACACCAAGTGACATACATTTATTTTCTCTCTTTTTTCTTCATGTTTTTTTCCCTCTGTCTCCCGCGGTGTGCGCCAGGCTCCGTGCATCCTGGGCCATCCTGCACTGTGCCACAAAATTAGGGCACTTTTTGTTAAAATCAAAGGGTTGAGTTAACTGCACATTTTCTAGTCATATTGTACCTTCTCTAAGTCTGTGAAGCCCTCTGTTATTACACTAACCTGTGTCCTTCAGAGGATTTCATCAATTCAGTCTTTTTAAAAGCTGTTAGCAGATACAAACCATCCACTGTCCTGTGTTAACAAGTACACAGCGCAAAGCAAAGACTATTTTTTAAAACTATTTTTCAGCCTCACCCAAGCCGGGACCTTAGTCATCACCAAGATTTTGGATATTTCATTCAAAGTTGCACAAATTCATGGAAAGCACAGCTTTCATCAATATTTAAATGATTGTCCCATCCAAACTGCTGAATAAAATTCTCATCTGTTCATTAAATATCCATTCAGTGGAGTCCTCTATTCTCCACAACCCCCTTCAGTTTTTACCTAAAACAATTGTTTAAAAATAGCCGAGGGGCAAAGAGAGAAGAGAGAATGGGTATGACAGTGAGTGACCGTGCTGTCAGACCTGTTCATGGAAAAAACAGGGTGGACAAACGGACATCCTTAAAGGCTGTGTGCTTGTGAGGGAAATCCACAGCCTGTCCGGCCATGAGGCCTCACCTTTACTCCAGGCTGAAGGAAGCTCTGTTTTTATAACCTCCAACACAAACATGGGCAGAGCGGATGCTAACAGACAAAGTGTCAGGAGATGATGTTTTAATATGTCCTACCATCCGTCATCTCATCAAAGGTGGAAAATTAAGGATAAGATGAGACGGTCCAGCTCTTTTTTTTTCTGCAACTTATAACTGTCTTCACATAGAACACTTGAGGAATTTAAAAAAAATCATTCAGGTTTATTCCCTCCCTTGTGTCAAGGATTTAAGAACAAACAGGAAACAACAGAAGAGGCTTTAACTCTGACAAGTAAATTCTGAGCAGGTCACACAAGGCTTGTCACAGCTAATAGTTTTTTCCAGTGTGTGCCATCACTAGGAAATATTTCACTGTCCCAAATCAAGTCATAGCCTCTCCAATCTAAAGCAGTAAATGTCCCTTCATTGCTGTCTGAGACTTCCTGTTCTCCTGCCCACAGCTCCCTCCTGTCAAAGAAGAGTGAGGCAGGGATGATGCATTTTGTAGGAAAACTCTTAAGTTAGCATCGTGCTTGTTTTGTTAAGTTTATGGGTTTTTCTCTGTCTTCGTGGAGACCTGATCATAGTGGTGCCCATTGCTTAGGATATGGTGTTTGTTAAAGGTTAATCAAACAATAATATAGACAGTAAATTTAGATTATAATGTATTAAGGTCCCCAAGCCTTTCTGCCATCCTTGTTAGCATTTTATTAGCAAACATCTTTTTAAAAGAAATTATTAAGATTTATGCTTGGGGCAATAGATTGGAGCTGAGATGATGTATTTTTGCTGGCCAACCTGAGCTTTAGCTTTGCGTTGGTTTCCTATGGGGTTTTTACGATATGTTCTTGAATCATTGCTGATGATGTCTGTGGCAACTGATGTCTGTCTTGTAGATATTCACGGAAATTGGCATTAGTAAAATGCCGCTCACATGTTGTAGAATAGCATCGACTAGAACAGAATAGAATAAACCTATATTGGTCCCACACAGGGAAATCTGCAGTGTTGAAGCAGCAAAGCGGACAGTGCTTAAAAAAATTGTCAAATAGACTGAAGCATAAAAAATAGTAGTATGAACATAACTCTAACAATATAAAAGGGATTGGATACAAAACTAGAAAGCGAGTCTTATAAGTTGTTAGGAAATGAGAAGGGTTTTTCAGTGCACTCCAGCCGGTGTCTCCACTCTTGCAGAGCCCCCACCACCGCTAAAAGCTCCCGATTGCCCACGTCGTAGTTCTTCTCTGCCGGTGATAGTCGATGTGAAGAGAAGGCACAGGGGTGGAGCTTTTGGGTCGTAGGGTTGTGTTGAGAGAGGACAGCACCAATGCCAGAGTCCAAAGTATCCACCTTGACAAGGAATTGGAGGGATGGGTTGGGATGCTGAAGCACAGGAGCGGAGGTGAACAGTTCTTTAAGAGTGTGGAAGGCTTGACCAGCTTCTTCAGACCAGAGGAAAGGTGAGGTAGTGGAGGTGAGTCTAGTCAGGGGGGCTGCCACCTTGCTATAATTTCTGATAAAACGCCTATAGAAGTTGGAAAACCCTAGAAACCGTTGCAGTTCCTTTCAGGTGGTAGGGGTGGGCCAATCTGCCACTGCGTTAATTTTCTGAGGGTCGGGACGAAGCTGACCAGCCTCAATGATGTAACCGAGGAAGCCGACAAACTGAGAGTGAAAGTCACACTCCTCAGCCTTGACAAACAGTCTGTTCTCTAGGAAGCGCTGTAGGACATGTTGCCTGATGGGAATATCATCTAAGTAAATAAAGACGAACCAGTTAAGCATGTCACTGAAAAGGTAGTTCATAAACGAAGAAGTGAAGTGGAAGAAGTGGAGAAGTGGAACTCACCGGACAGAAAGCTGCAGCAGAGTGAGAGAGATCACTGAGCTGAATGTTTATCTGCAGCACCTGGTGTGGAGTTCCTCCAGGGATCCAGCTACTTCTCTTAGCATGTTCTCATGCTGACCCAATAAAGTCCCCTGATTTTGAAGAGCCTTCTTTATTTGTTCCATCTTCCGTTCTTAATGAGACGATGACACAAAACAGGTAAGTGGCAATCGATGAAAAGATGCGATGGCAAGGGCTCAGTGGAGACCTGAAACAAAGGGAGGGAGGGAGGGAAAAAGGTTAGTATGATGTCCACCAAGCAGACCACAAAAAATATAAATAAATCCCCGAGAAGGGGAACAGGCTTAGAGAGTTGTGAGATAAACTCATGTAGAGAGCACAAACCAGCATTATAAGTGCAATCCACCTAAGTAGGTGACGGTGATTGCAGGAGATGAGTGTCAGGTGCGTCTGCTGCAGTGCTCCTGGAACCACGCCTCTGCAGGAGAGAGATGAGGGAAGGAGGTGAAGGAGGGGTGAGAGAGGGCTGAGGACCAGAGTGAGATCCTCACATAAGGATTATTTACACTTTCATAAGTATCAGAGTAATTGGACATAGAAATAAGTGATTTCACATGGATGTAATTTCACATTGTAATCGCACATTGTAAGAGAAATTGCACAGTAATTGCACATTGTAATTTGTAATCTCACAGCTTATGGTGACTTGGAGCAGTGCTGGTCGTACAGTCTAACAGCAGCAGGCAGGATGGACCTGTGGTATTGCTCCTTCACACACTTCGGTCACTGAAGGAACTGCAGAGGGCTGTCAGAGTGTCCTGCAGGGGGTGGGACTCCCTCTCCAGCATGGATGCTAGCTTCACCAGGATCCTCCTCCCTCCCACCACCTGTACTGAGTCCAGGGGGCACCCCAGGACTGAGCTGGCCTTCCTGATGAGTCTGTCCAGTCTGTGTCTGTCCGCAGCCAAGAATGCTGCTGTCCCAGCAGACCACTCCATAAAAGATGGCTAACGCCACCACAGAGTCAAAAAGGTCTCCAGGAGAGCTCCCTGAACTCCAAAGGACCTCAGTCTCCTCAGCAAGTAGAATCTGCTCTGGCCCATCCTGTAGAGAACACTCCTGTGGTGATACCAGTCCAGTCTATTGTTAAGGTAATAAAGTGCTCATTGTTGGAATTTAACTTGATATGGATCTGCTCCATCGATGCCAGTGTGATCAATGGTTTGTTTACTCACTGGGGTTTGTAAAATCAAAAAGAAGTCAGAACAGAAGAAGCATTGATAACTAGCCCCCTAACTAGCTCTTTTGCAGCAGTAGCTGCCTTGCTTAATACCCATGTTAGCTCGTCAAATTTGCGCCATGAAGGTCAGATTCATTATTTAATCATATTGACTTAATAAAGGATGTGAGATAGTGTAGAATGTTAATTCATTTTACAAAAAATGGCAAATGAGACACTTACCAACTGTCAACTGACTCTGGCGCAGGATCTGATCTGAAGCGATGAGCCCTCTCATCCAAAATGATGACCAGTCACTGCAGAAAAGACTGATTGGTGCATTATTTTAAACTTGTCGCACAGTTCATTGAAGTAAGTCTAATGTTGGCAAGGAGGATTTGAGCCGAACCTATATTTTTACATTACAAGCCTAGCGCTAAACGTCTAAGCAGTCAAAATCATTAATGTTGCCATGACAGTAGAAATAGTTGCAAAAAACAATTTAAAAAATAAGAAATAATCGAAAAATTAAAGGAATATGTTTATGGCATACAATAGAACAATATTTTGCCTGACACTGATTTTTTTCTGTAACATTTACAGGCATATCAATGTGAATTTTACAGCCTGAGAGCCTGTGCAGAGGAGTAGGGATGGGAATCGAAAACCAATTCCAGTCGAGAATTGTTAACTGCTCCATCAAAGAATCGATATCATTAATCTTTTTGCTTATCAATTCCTTCCACTGACAGGGTTCAGAAGCGTCAGAATTGTAGCTTAATTTTCATTGCACCTACTACACAACCTTAAGTGAGTGGAAACACCAGCAATTTGCAGAAGCAGATATCTATGCTGTGACTTGTTTGACATTGTTGCCATGAAAATCAGACCAACATTTGCCCACATGCAAAATCTGCAGGAATCGATAACGATTCCCCTATCGATTAGCAGGATCGTTAACAGCATTGGTATTGATAAAATTTTATCAATTCCTATCCCTACGGAGGAGTGAGTATATCTGCAGGTGGCAAAATGATTCGGCTGATATGCGGTTGCCTCATTTCAGCCAATACCGAGGCTCTGCTAACAGTGCCACAGGTTTTATGGAAGGGGGGCGATCCTCTGTGCTGGCTGGCTAGATTATTCTGTATTTGGTACTATATCAAATACTGGCACTACAGCAAACACCACAACATATACCAGAAAATGTTCCTTTACAATCATGTGAGTTAATATCCAGAATATTTGGGCTAAATTAAAACATTTATCTGGACTCAAATTACTGACATACCACTGAATACTCCAGTGTCAAGTTTTCTATTTGCTTTTCAGTGTATTTACCCTATTTCCTGACAACATTTGATATTCAATGTCCTGAACCAACTTGCTCAGGAGATTTGAATTGTCTTTTGTGGACAAATTAAGTGATTTTTTTATTCAAATGAGATGGCTTTGTCATGTTTGGCATGAGCAGAACACCCAAATGCAGACACCAGAGTCCGTTGAACAAAAGGCAGATTTATTTAAATAGTCCAGGGTACGGTACACAGAGCCCGTAGTCAGACGTGGCAGGGTTCGGTACACAGAAGGCAAATGAACAGGCTAAGGTAGAAAAGTGGCTGGCAAAAGGCTTGGTCAAAAACTCTCAGAGGCCGGTAACAAGACTATGACTATGACTATGAATGCTAGTGAGTGTCTTCAAAAGGCAACAAACCGGCAACAAGACAAGAGAAGACAGGAGGGTAATATACACAGGGTAATCAGGGGCTGATGAGAAACAGCTGGGAGGAACAATCAGGGAGCAGGTGAGACACCCAGTACAGGAAGCAAAACTAAAAACAGGGCAGGATCATGACAGGTTTGCAGTTTAATTCTTCACAATAACAGACACTTAAATCTTGAAATATGTGAAAACAACTTAAATAATGTCAATAGAAATTAGTTTCACGGTACTAAATCGGTGTGTTTGCACATTATTACAGAAACACATTGGAAGGTCTCCTCTGGTAAGCTTGATCTCACTGTCCAAAACACTACTGCTCCTCCAGAGCTCACACATCTCCACTTCTTCTCCTCAGACCTCCACGTCTCCCTTGATCCTCTAACTTCTCAGGGGTCTGAAGTGGAGGCTCAGTCCTGTATCTAGCATACGCATGGAAGCAGAAAATTGCATAAATTAATAGATGTAATGTTACAATTAAATATTTTGCCAAATGCCTTCACTGTCTAACTCGTAGGTTTTCACAGGTGAAGGACTTTATTTGTTACGTTTCGTACAGATGATGGTCTATCACGGTGTCATATCGCTCTGCTCCGTCATTATCAGTGTTTTCTTTGTCTCACATTTAGCAGCTTTACCAAGAGCATAGAGTCATCCTATCACAATCATGTCTCAGAGGGCTTAAACTTAGCTTGGCCAGTTAGCAACACATAGGGCCCTAACTTCATGGCACAGGGCAGGGTGGCGGAGCCTGCACCTGGTCTACGAAATTTGAGCCCGAAAAGTTTTCTTTAACAAATGAGGTCCTCCAAGGTAGCCATTAAGCATTAGCCACTAGGCCCAGCCTAAAAGCTACGGTCAAAGTTACAGAATACACACACAAACGTAACTGACTGATGATGCTTGAAAAAAAATATATTAGGAAAGAAACATGATCAGGCTGTACCATTTCAGTCCACATGGTTTATTTGACTCTTGGAACATCCTGTCGGCTCACTGCTCCTCCCTTTGTATATACAAAACCCAAAACCAGTGAAGTTGGCACGTTGTGTAAATCGTAAATAAAAACAGAATACAATGATTTGCAAATCCTTTTCAACTTATATTCAATCGAATACACTGCAAAGAAAAGATATTTTATGTTCGAACTGAGAATTTTTTTTTTCCTTTTGCAAAAAATCATCTTAGAATTTAATGGCAGCAACGTCTTGCAAGAAAGTTGGCACAGGGGCATTTTTACCACTGTGTTACATCGCCTTTCCCTTTAACAACAGTAAACGTTTGGGAACTGAGGAGACCAATTTTTGAAGCTTTTCGGGTTGAATTCTTTCCCATTCTTGCTTGATGTACAACTTAAGTTTTTCAACAGTCCGGGGTCTCTGTTGTTGTATTTAACGCTTCATAATGCGCCACACATTTTCAATGGGGGACAGGTCTGGACTACAGGCAGGCCAGTCTAGTACCCGCACTCTTTTACTACGAAGCCACGCTGTTGTAACACGTGCAGAATGTGGCTTGGCATTGTCTTGCTGAAATAAGCAGGGGCGTCCATGAAAAAGACGTTGATTGGATGGCAACATATGCTGCTCCAAAACCTGTATGTACCTTTCGGCATTAATGGTGCCTTCACAGATGTGTAAGTTACCCATGCCTTGAGCACTAATACACCCCCATACCATCACAGATGCTGGCTTTTGAACTTTGCGCCTATAACAGTCCAGATGGTTCTTTTCCTCTTTGGTCTGGAGGACTGGACGACCACAGTTTCCAAAAACAATTTGAAAATGTGGACTCGTCAGACCACAGAACACTTTTCCACTTTGCATCAGTCCATCTTAGACGAGCTTGGGCCCAGCGAAGCCGGCGGCGTTTCTGGGTGTTGTTGATAAATGGCTTTGGCTTTGCATAGTAGAGTTTTAACTTGCACTTACAGATGTAGTGACGAACTGTACTTACTGACAGTGGTTTTCTGAAGTGTTCCTGAGCCCATGTGGTGATATCCTTGACACAGTGATGCCGGTTTTTGATGCGGTACCACCTGAGGGATCAAAGGTCATGGGCATTCAATGTTGGTATTCAGCCTTGACGCTTACGTGCAGTAATTTCTCCAGATTCTCTGAACCTTTTGATGATATTAAGGACCGTAGATGATGAAATCCCTAAATTTCTTGCAATAGCTGGTTGAGAAATGTTGTTCTTAAACTGTTGGACAATTTGCTCACGCATTTGTTCAGAAAGTGGTGACCCTCACCCCATCCTTGTTTGTGAATGACTGAGCATTTCAGGGAAGCTGCTTTTATACCCAATCATGGCACCCACCTGTTCCCAATTAGCCTGTTCACCTGTGGGATGTTCCAAATAAGTGTTTGATGAGCATTCCTCAACTTTCTCAGTCTTTTTTCCCACTTGTGCCAGCTTTTTTGAAACATGTTGCAGGCATCAAATTCCAAATGAGCTAGTATTTGCAAAAAAAAGTTTACCAGTTCAAACGTTAAGTATCTTGTCTTTGCTGTGTATTCAATTAAATATAGGTTGAAAGGGATTTGCAAATCATTGTATTCTGTTTTTATTTATGATTTACACAATGTTCCAACTTCACGGGTATTGGGTTTTGTATGTCAAAAATGCAGGTTGGTGTGAGGTGCTCTGTTGAGACAGTGCAGTTGCACTCAATGACCCCAGAGGCCCCCAGAGAGCTGAAAGCCAAAATCTTACATAGTGGGCCTTTAAATTGCTGGCCTACGTTACAAGCTTTAAGCCAGGATTATTAAACCAAAGATATAAACAATGGGCAAATAAAGGTATCACAATTGACACAATAATTAAAAAAGGAACTTGACAGGAAAATATCCAAGGAAGAGTGGTATAATGTGTAGGAGCCAGCGTAGAACTATATATTCTCGAATACGTGAGGAGAGGAGATGTGTAGGAGGTAAAAATGGAAAAAATGGACTGAGTCTAAAGCCTGCTACAAAGACTGAAGAGAGCACTATTTAAAAGTGGGTCATGGTCTATTGTTAGCTAACTCCAACTGTTGGAGTTCATAAGTTTGTTTAACTGTAATTAGTACTAAAAAAATCCAAATATTTGAACCTGAAGATAGAGTCTCGCACACAAACACATTCTGTTTGCCCGATGAAGGTTGGAGAATGAAACTTTGCGATTAAATTAATCTCTTATTTGATAGATCGTGTGGGGAAATTTACTTTTTTTCTTGTATGTACCTGCCTCTTGTATTGGATGTGCAAAGTACTTCTATATTTCGTTACTGAAAATATTTCCTAAATTCAGTGTTAATTTTGTTGAGTAATTATTTTCATCTTAGTTTCGTCAACAACTTTTTTTTTTTAAACTAGACTATAACTAAAAAAAACAAGTGTTCATTAACAAAGACTAAAACTGGTGATTTTTTTTTAATCTTACGAGGGTTAGGTAAAGTTTAGTTAAGACAGGACATGTAGTATGGCAGTGCCCATAATGAAACATCAAGAACATTCCAAGGGCTCTCATTGATAAAAAACAGCTAATGTAACATAGTTCTGTCCAATTCTTTTAACAGTCTATGGAGTTGGATCTCAGCCATATGAATGCTTGGGTGTACTCATTGCACAATTTTTACAAGGACACAAACCGCAGTGAACAAACAGCTAATCTGAGCCCTGAGCAAGCAGAGTTGAAAGTAGAAAAGTATTTTACTAAATTCATTTGAAGAGATAATTGTTACATACAGGGCCTAAATACGGTGAGAGCTTTGTCTCAAAGATATGCACACACATACAGTTGTGCCCAAAAGTTTACACCCCCCAGCAGAATTTCAGATTTTTTGGCCTTTTCTCAGAAAATATGAATGATAACACAAAAACCTTTCTGTCACTCATGGTTAGTGGTTGGGTGAAGGCATTTATTGAAAAAAAGATAAGTTTACTCTTTTTAAATCATAATGACAACAGAAACTTCAAAAATGACCCTGTTCAAAAGTTTACACCCCCTGGCAGTTTTGGCCTGATAACATGCACAAAATTTGACACAAATGGGTTTGAATGTCTACTAAAGGTGACCATCCTCTCTGTGATCTATTAGCTTGTAATCAGTGTGTGTGTATAAAAGCTCAGTGAGTTTCTGAGCTCCTGACAGACACGTGCATCTTTCACTCAGTGCTACGTTGAAGTTTCTGGTTTCTGCGTCATGGGTAAAGCAAAAGAATTGTCGAATGATCTGCGAGAAAAGATATTTCAACTGTATAAAACAGGAAAAGGATTTTACAAGATATCTAAGGAACTGAGGATGCCAAGAAGCACTGTTAAAACTCTAATTAAGAAGGGGAGAGAGAGAGATTCTGTTGAAACCAAACCACGGTCAGGCAGACCAACAAAAATTTCAGCTCCAACTGCAAGGACAATTGTTAGAGATGCAAAGAAAAACCCTCAAATAACTTCTGCTGAAATACAGGACTCTCTGAAAAAAATTGGGGTGGATGTTTCAAGATCCACAATAAGGAGACTCTTGAAGAAACATGGGCTGCATGGTCGGGTCGCCAGAAGAAAGACATTTCTACGCAAATGCCACAAAATATTCCGTTTACAATATGCCAAACAGCACAGAGACAAGCCTCAAAACTTCTGGAACAAAGACATTTGGAGTGGTGAGACCAAAATTGAACTTTTTGGCCACAACCATAAACATTACATTTGGAGAGGAGTCAACAAGGCCCATGATGAAAGGTACACCATTCCTACTGTGAAACACAGAGGTGGATCATTGATGTTTTGGGGATGCGTGAGCTACATAGGCACAGGAAAATTGGTCAAAATTGATGGAAGGATGAATGCAGCATGTTATCAGAAAATACTGGAGGAAAATTTACACTCATCGGCCCAGAAGCTGCGCATGGGACGTTCTTGGACATTCCGACACGACAATGATCCAAAACACAAGGCCTAATCAACCTGCCATTGGCTACAGCAGAATAAAGTGAAGGTTTTAAAGTGGCCATCTCAGTCTCCTGACCTCAATATCATTGAGCCACTCTTGGGAGATCTCTAACGTGCAGTTCATGTAAGACAGCCCAAGAATTTACTTTTTGCCAAGAGGAATGGGCAGTTTTACCATCTGACAAAAAATAAAGACCCTCATCCACAACTACCACAAAAGACTTCAAGCTGTTATTGATGTTAAAGGGGGAAATACACGGTATTAAAAACAGGGGGTGTAAACTTTTGAACAGGGTCAATATTGAAGTTTCTGTCATTATGACTTAAAAAGAGTAAACTAATCTTTTTTTCAATAAATGTCTTCACCCAACCACTAACCATGAGTGACAGAAAGGTTTTTGTGTTATCATTCATATTTTCTGAGAAAAGGCCAACTAATCAGAAATTCTGCTGGGGGGTGTAAACTTTTGGGCACAACTGTATATATATATCCACCATTTTCATATATATATATATATATATATATATATATATATATATATATATGTATATATATATATATATATATATATACATATATATATATATATGTATGTATATATATATATATATATATATATATATATATATATATATTTCAGCTTCACAAATATATACACAATTTTCATGTGTTTTTACATTTTGTGAGACCATTCATCTTGACTTATCATCTGTACACCACAACTGTGCTTGTGAATTGGTCAAAGTACTTTGGTGGATCAACCAGCGTGTGCATTAATTTTACAGACAAACGTTACGTAGTTTCACAGAAATTCACATGCACAGACAGGTTAAGAATATTCACGTGTGGAGAGCCCTGCCCCATCCATCCACTAGACAGCAGTGTTGGGGTGTTTCTCAATACGTGTACTTAAGCGTACTTCTGGACTTGTGATACGTCATCAATCACAGCCCAAGTACTGTTCCAATACTAAGTCTGCATCGCCACAAGTTTGGTTCACATACCCAGATGTAGACTCGCCACGCCCCTTTTACCAAGTCTGTTGCCGAACGTAACTTGAGCGGACTTTCACCGCCATCATCCCACTATGCAATTCGGCTGAAACTCAGACACGCAACAAAGAAATGGCAGAAGACAAGGCACACAATTGTAAGTAACCGTTGTTGCCACGTAAAATTTTGAATAAGACACTTTCTTTCGATAGTGTGTTTAAAACCTGAACGTTGAATAAAAGTCATCCTTTACAAACTATGAATTGACGGATTGTGTGATTTTGAAATGATAAAAACTGCACGTTAAGCTAGCTACTGTAGCACAGACCCAGCGGTCTGTTTTCATACTTAGTACTTGTGCACTTTTCAGTACAGCTTATACAGCTAAAAGTTGTATGTGTAGGCTAAAACTGCAGTCCAACATACACCCTGTATGTTGTTTCAGCGTAGATATGAAATAATTGCTTTTGCTCGTCTTTTATAATGATGGTATGGATGTCTTTCTATGCAGGGACAACTGAGGAGACTCAGGCCCTAATAAAATGGCGGGCGGCCAATGAACGCCTGTTTACAGGCAGGCGTGGGTCAGCTCACACTGGTTAGGAGTGAGTAATGATTTGTGTACAGTGGCTTATCATAAGTTTAATGACATTATGAAGACGTTCTATGGCTATATCTATGATGTTTGATTTATATGTATATGTATAGTAATCACTGTGAATATAAATACAGTATCAGCTAGAAAGTGTGTCTTCTGTCTTAGGAGCTCAGGGACCCACCAAAAGGCAAGGGGGTAGAGGCTGAAGTGTGACTGCTGCCACCTGGCAGTGGTATTCAGAAATGGATGCTGCACTCCAGGGGCAGCACTCGATCAGTCTGCCCTGGTAGTTGCATCAAGTCTGACAGCCACTGCAGGTGGGTCAGACAGCACACTAGCTTCTACCCCCTCCCAAGAGGAAGATCCTACCAGGCAGCCAGCGAGAAGGAGGGCCAGGGAGGACAGTTTGCTGCAATTTTTGAAGGAGCAGTCAGAGAGAGAAGAGGAGAGGGAAAGGAGGGCAGAGGAGAGAGCAGAAAGAAACTTGAGACCGTTTGAAAATCTTATTAATAAAATGTGAAATTAAATTATCTTGTTTGAACTCGAGCAGGGATTCATTTAAAAATTACTTACATTTTCCCATTATTCAGACAGTAATGTAGTTTTAAATGTGTCAGACTGTGTTCGAAAAATACATACACATAGCTGTTTTCCCAAATTTCCAGTTTCATTTTGTCTTGTACTTATTCATCTTTCTGTCTACCTATGAATTGAATAGGTCAGAAGAAAAAATACAAGACATTCATTGTCAACGTAAAGTAGTTTAGTGAAAATATTCAGCTAAATATATACATTAGTTATTGGAAAAAAAAAATTCAAATAGATTATAACAAACAAATAAAATTGGTATGTTTTTAATAACAGATAAGTATGTAAAAAAAATCTAATGATGCAGTAAAATGTAACTTTTTAATTATAACTACTTAAACTATTACTACTACTACTACTACTATAAACTTTAAAACCCAAAACCCGTGAAGTTGGCACGTTGTGTAAATCGTAAATAAAAACAAAATACAATGATTTGCAAATCCCTTTCAACCTATATTTAATTGAATACACAGCAAAGGCAAGATACTTAACATTTGAACTGGTAAACTTTATTTTTTTGCAAATATTAGCTCATTTGGAATTTGATGCCTGCAACATGTTTCAAAAAAGCTGGCACACGTGGCAAAAAAGACTGAGAAAGTTGAGGAATGCTCATCAAACACTTATTTGGAACATCCCACAGGTGAACAGGCTAATTGGGAACAGGTTGGTGCCATGATTGGGTATAAAAGCAGATTCTCTGAAATGCTCAGTCATTCACAAACAAGGATGGGGCGAGGGTCACCACTTTGTGAACAAATGCGTGAGCAAATTGTCCAACAGTTTAAGAACAACATTTCTCAACCAGCTATTGCAAGAAATTTAGGGATTTCATCATCTACAGTCCGTAATATCATCAAAAGAGAATCTGGAGAAATTACTGCACGTAAGCGGCAAGGCCGAAAACCAACATTGAATGCCTGTGACCTTCGATCCCTCAGGTGGTACTGCATCAAAAACTGGCATCACTGTGTAAAGTATATCACCACATGGGCTCAGGAACACTTCAGAAAACCACTGTCAGTAACTACAGTTCGTTGCTACATCTGTAAGTGCAAGTTGAAACTCTGCTATGCAAAGCGAAAGCCATTTATCAACAACAAACAGAAACACCGTCGGCTTCGCTGGGCCCGAACTCATCTAAGATGGACTGATGCAAAGTGGAAAAGTGTTCTGTGGTCTGACAAGTCCACATTTCAAATTGTTTTTGGAAACTGTGGTCGTTGTGTCCTCTGGACCAAAGAGAAAAAGAACCATTCTTTGTTTTGGCGCAAAGTTCAAAAGCCAGCATCTGTGATGGTATGGGGGTGTATTAGTGCCCAAGGCATGGGTAACTTACACATCTGTGAAGGCACCATTAATGCTGAAAGGTACATACAGGTTTTGGAGCAGCATATGTTGCCATCCAAGCAACGTCTTTTTCATGGACGCCCCTGCTTATTTCAGCAAGACAATGCCAAGCCACATTCTGCACGTGTTACAACAGCGTGGCTTCGTAGTAAAAGAGTGCGAGTACTAGACTGGCCTGCCTGTAGTCCAGACCTGTCCCCCATTGAAAATGTGTGGTGCATTATGAAGCGTAAAATACAACAACAGAGACCCTGGACTGTTGAACAACTTAAGCTATTCATCAAGCAGGAATGGGAAAGAATATATTTATATAAAATAAAGTTCCTCAGTTCGAACATGAAGTATCTTGTCTTTGCTGTGTATTCCAATTGAATATAGGTTGAAAGAGATTTGCAAATCATTGCATTGTGTTTTTATTTATGATTTACACAACGTGCCAACTTCACTGGTTTTGGGTTTTGTATATTAACTATTTAAAAAACTATTTACAATCTGTAGCCTTAGCATGAACTATTTAAAAAACTATTTCCAAAATGTAGCCTTCACTCCCTTCTAAATCATAGAGAAACTTGTCAAATAGAGAAATTAAGACAAAAAGTTAAATATGATTTGCTGCTGCTTTTTTAAATTATTTTATTTGCAAATTAATTTCTTCACATCTCTCCATTATTACTCCATCTACCTCAGTGTGCCCACCTCCCGCCTCAGCACCATGGTCCAGCTCCTAACCCCCAAATTCCACTGCACAAGAAAGCGCCGCGCAGGCTGAAAGTGGCGCGCCGAGTAGCGCCGCGGCACGCAGCCCTTGAGGGGGAGGGCTGATTCCCACAGAGCCACAGGCTCTCATGAGTATAGCGATGTCAAATGCTCATAAAGCATGCTGTAGACTGAGAAAAGAAATAAACAACACCTCACTTCGATTCTGTAAGGTCTCTTTGCTGGTCCCAACCACACAGCTTCGTGATTTATTCCACTCCTATCCGTCTATATCCGTGTAGAAAAGAAGTTTGATGTCATGTATACTATGTTTTATATTTCTGTACCTCTGTAATTCACTTTTCTTCATCCATGGTGTCTTGTTGACCAACTGCTGACTTTATGCTTGTGCCTCCGGCTTTGACGTAATGACAAACTATTGGGGAAATTTACGTTCTAGACACCGTGCATTGTGTTTTATTTTGAAACTAACGGAAACTTCACATGCTGACTTCCTGTCTGGTGCTTTCTTAAAGACAGTGAATTTACGAGGTCTGGAAGTGGACGCGCAGAAAGTAGATCTGAAGCGTATCTCTCACCCCTTGGCGCACGCTTCAGCACCTCATGCGCGGTGGAAATTGGGGGTGAGCCCTCTGCCCTCAGGCATTCATAACCCTGAGGCCCCATTTACACTACAACATTTTCACCAGAAATTGAAAGGTTTTTCCTTTGTGTTTTCAAAAGCGCTCCACATTCTCATGGATCTGCAAGAATGACTGAAAATGGTGCTGTATGCATTTTTGTGATGGAGGTTTGTAGTGAAACAGCGGTGTGACAACATGCGTACTCTGTCTGGTGAACACAAACTTTTCACAAACAACAATGGTGAATGAATGCATGAAAAAAAAACTGAATATTTCTGTCTGGGTAACAACACACAGTTAGCGGCACACATGCTGCTTGGTAGATGGCTGAAGCTGTTGTTGTTCCTTGGTGTGTTTGCAACCTTCATCTGAAACATTACTGCTGCGCGACATCGTCTTCCCAGAAAATGCTGATTCATGCACCCCGGGCATTTATTTATTTCCCCCGGGCACTGCTCCCGTGTAAGTCGCCGAGACAACACAAACTCTGTTTTCCTTGTTGTGTAAAAGGGGCCTAAGATCCTTTCCACAAAGAGATGAAAAAGCTTTCATAATGCACACTTTCTCTGTAAAGACAGCATTGTTTCAAGAAATTTGACTGTCCGCACCCGAACACAGAAAATGCTGGACTGTAATGCCACAGCTGAAGACTGTAACGCTGCTAAAGACATACAGTACACTAATACCAGAGAAGAAAACATAGAGCATGGGCATAAATCATGATAAATGTCAGCAAACACTAGCATATGTTGTTCTCTTTGTCCTCTTGTTGCACACCATGGTCATAGAATAGCAGAAAATTTTGCTGTAAAAGCCAAAGGAAGGTCAGGACAAGCAACACTGTCTTTTGCCATTGTTGTAAGGGTCATGCATACAGTTTAAGTGAGGGATGGGGCTATGGCCTCATCTTTTCCAAAGCAATCCATATTCATTGTCCACAAAAAAAACACACAGTATCCGGTCTGGGACCTGTTTATAAAATTGTGCATTTTAGGCACCTGAGAAGCCATTTGTGTGGACTTGCCTTGCAAAGCAGATAGACCTGCCTGATTTATTGTCTGAAATCATGCAGATTCCATCTTGCCAAGCGCCAGTCCTCTACAACTTCACTGCTTAAAGCTGAACAGCCCAATCAGGGGAAAGAGGCGGGAGCTGCAAACATGAAGACAGCAGGAAGCGATCTACGTGGCAATATCTTAACTGGCAAACTGGCAATATCTCCAGTTTAATCAGAGATGGACTCAACTTCTTATTTAAAAAAGGGCAAGGAATATCACTTAGGGATGGGTACCGAATTCTGTACTTTAAGAGGTACCGACCGAATTCTGTAGTGACCACCGAGTACCGATTCACGCAAAATCGAACGGTGCCATGTGTAGAAACCTAAACGCATCCTTGTGACTGTGAGGGAGTGGAAGAAGCAGGCATACTATTGGGTAGAGTAGGTGACTTTCCATACCGGACTTGAACGCAGCACAGCAATAGTATAATGACGTCAGCAGTCGTGGGTTCAGCCAACAGAGCAAGCATGGCTGAGAAAAATTGCTTGAAAGTATGGCTCTGCTGTATTAAATATGATGCAGATTACGCTTGCTACAATATTTGTGACGCCAAGTGTAAGGCCAGAGGTGGAAATACTTCAAATCTGAGGAAGCACCTGGTGACGCACAAAATTTTCCTTAAAGCTGAAGAGTGCACAATTTTTGACAGCCTCAGATCTAACGTCAGTTATCATTATCAGGTCGGTTCCTCGTACTTTGTAACATTAATGTAAATGTTTTTTTTTATGTACAGCTCTGTCAGACCCATTATTAAACTGCCCTAAAGTTAAAGTGAGCGCTGCAGTTTATTTCTTAAGTTGTGGTTCATTTTAGTTACTGGTTTTCATGTTGAAGAAGTTTTTGGAACAACTACAATGTTACATTACAAACAGTTGAATGTTGTTTTGATATATATCTGTCAAGTTTTATATATTGAGAATGAAATTTACATTTAAAAAATTTGAGGTCTTAATATTAAACAAATTAATAATATTTATTACCCCATAAACACACGCAAAAGTTCCAATTCCTAGGTACCGGGCATCGGTATGGTATCAGTTCAAATGTGAAAGGTACCCATCCCAAATGTAACTTAAAGCTTCTTTAAATGTAGGGTGCTGGTTTGGCGGAGTGGTTAGCACCCCATGTACTTACTTCTGCCGGTCCAGGTTCGAATCCCACCTGTGATCAGTTTGCAGAGTGCCTTCCCCTACTCTCTCACCCCCTTTCACAAGCCTATCTGCTGTCTCCCTGCTATCAATAAAAGGTACAAAATGCCCAAAAAATACATTTAAAAAAAAAAAAAAAACTTTTTAAATGAGAAACAATGTTTTTGCTCTTCTCCCGATCGGTAAGAGTTTGATCTACCAACTAGTGCAACTTGTCATCAAAAAGATGGGAGGAACTCTAAACTCCACTTTTATAATCATGTCTCCACTGGTTGCCCTCATGGGCAATCAAATCAGAGAAGCTGGGGATCACTGCAGGGAAACTGATTATAAAAATTCTCAATGGACAATGCAATTTAGTCTATGGTAGTCATGGTTATTCAGCAATACCTGGTGAAATATGCTCTCCTCAGAAGTTTATCAAGAGATTTTGGTAGGGATTGTCGTTGATGAGGTCTGTCACGCATGGGTGGTGAATCATAAATCTGTGTTGTATACTTTAATTTAAGATGATCAGGACTAAAAGGTAGTTTAAGCTAACGGCTAACAGTAGGGTCTAGCTGCTACGTCATACTGTGGCTTGATATGGATTGGTTTGTGATGAATGTGACGAGCAGAATGATTGTCCAATTACTAGCTGCAGTTTTTGAAGGTTCTGCCCCTGAAAATATTTTCAAATGACTTTTTACCAGATGGAACGGTGAAAAATACCGTGACGGATATATGGAACTGTCTGTCTGCCGTGTCGGTATGTGTGGACAAAGTGGAATCAAAAACTTTTGCTGATATGCCTGAAATTATCACCAAGTGGACAGCCTCTGACTCCCTGTCTTCAAATTCAGACCCAGCTGTTTAAGATCTCCTATTTACCTCAACCATCCTTTTCTCATTCACTACCTTCCACCTGTAACTTAAACATTTCCTTTGTTTGTTTTTTGTTGTTTTTATCCATTTGTGTTTCATTGATTCCTTTAAAAATCTACGCCAAGGAGGTTGTGGTTTGTTCATTTGCAAGTCTATGAGCTAGATAATCCAGAAAACTCTCATGGGATTTTAATAAAATTTTCTGGGAATACTGGCACAAGAAACACACTTAAAAATGCTGGGTTAAAAACAACCCAATATGGGTTATTTTTTAACCCAACACTGGTTAAATATTGGACAGAACACATGCTGGGTTATTTTGACCCAACAAGTTGGGTTGGTTTCCTTTAACCAACAGTTGGGTTATTTGAACAACCCAGTTGGGTTGTTCAAATAAACCAACCACAGGCTCAATTTGACTACACTGTTGGGTTCTTTTTACTTGATCAGTTGGGTTGTTCAAATAACCCAACGTTACCCACAAGAAGCTATCGCTAACGTTAACTACAAATGACCAAGAGCTCACAATCACTGCTTCACACGCTCATGTAAATGGTAAATGGACTTGATTTTATATAGCGCTTTTTCTAGTCTTTGACTACTCAAAGCTGCTTTACACCACAGGTCACACCTACCCATTCATACCCATTCACTCTCACATTCACTCACTGATGGTTTTGAGTTTCTATGTTAGTTATCTATCAGTACTCTAACACGTTCACGCCCTTTCATGACCATTTACACGCCACTGACGCAGCAGTGGGAGCAACTTGGGGTTAAGTGTCTTGCCCAAGGACACATCGCCATGTGTTGCCCGGAGCTGGGCTTGAACCTGCAACCTCCCGATCACTGACCAAGCGCACTATCCAACTGCGCCACTGACGCCATGTCATGTTGAATTCGGATAGCCAACATACACGGTTACTACAGTGTGCTTTATATACATTTTATTAATATAAATTGAACATTGTGGTGAAAGAATAGTGCACACGTAGCAAACCTTGCTTGTATAGAGCTGAGTCTCTCAGGGTGTCTCTCAGTATGCGCAGTATACAGGCTTCTACGTACTGCACGTAGAAGCCCGTAAAGAGAAAAAGGGATTTGGTCGGGCCATACAAGACTTGCCCATCCAGCATCCGGACTGCAAGCAGCTGGAGGGGGGGGTCGAATGAGTGGGGGTAACCTGGGGGTAGCTGTTGGTCGCCAACCCAACACGTTGGGTAGTCCGAAATAACCCAACACATTATAATGAAAATTACAACCCAACAGCTAATAACTCAACTGCCAACTACAATAACCCAGCAATCTGGGTATTTAGATTACCCAATTGAATGAAAACAACCCAATTAAACTAACCAACAGTCTCAACCCAGCTGTTGGGTTGAAAAAATAACCCAACAATTTTTTGTGTGAAGGACTGATGCATTTTTGGTGGTGATCCAAAACCAGATTGAGGATTTTTTTTAACGTTTTTTCTTTTTCTTTTTCTTTTTTTTGATATTTTCAAATAACTCCAAAAGTTATCAATGAATTGTAAAGAAAACTTCAGCAAATGTAGGTCATGGAAGGAAGTTACTACCATTAGCTGGTGATCAGCATATGGATGCAAAACCAGGAAATTTTAAAAGATTTTGTTAACATTGAGATTTCCTGTTTTCCACGCTTTGGCTATTAACATTGTCGGAAATGCCTTGGCAGATCCTTTTGCCCTTGATTCTCCTTTTGCTCCTGGAAGTTAAATTGCCTGATTTTTTTTCTCTTGGGAAATCTCTATTGTTTATTTTAACTTTTGGCAGGACTTCATAAAGCCAAAACTTTTTAAACAAAGGGATAAACACTCATTACCAGTACAACAAAACAAATGTTTGTCCCCAAACTGTCAACTTATAAACATAATGCCAGACAGTATTGTTGGAGAGGAGGCCTGATGTGAAGTTTTGTTTTGTTTTTTAATTGACTCTGATAAATTAGTTTTAAATTAACATTGATTCAAAACTAATAAATCTTTATGTTTTTGATTGTGACCATTGTGCTCTTCAACACATTGAGATGGTTCATTTACAAAATGCCCTCACATTTGCTCAAAGGGGCTTTTGTAAAACCACTCCTTAATTTTTACAACCAAAGTCTGATTCATCTAATCAAACTGTTAATCAGGGCGTTGTGACTTTCACTCCCTAAATGTCCCTGAATATTTCCCTGATGACAGCATGTTTGTTTTTCTCCTGAACAAAGGTGATGATCTGTTTGTTCAGCTTAAAGCAGTACTCGTGCCTGTGAAGAAGACTCCCCCACGTTGTTTTGTCACAGGCTCTGCGGTACGTTGTCCATTCCTGCCGAGAACAACAAATTTATTGGCTCTGGCCATTTGCAGGAGCGGAAACTACTTTGCATGGCAAGGAGTGCGTCTGTGGCTAAACAATGGTTCCTCCTGTGAAATATGGCAGCGGGGTCTCACCTTTGGCTCCTTGTGCCTTCTCCCCCGGCTTATTTACGTAAGCACGTTGT
This sequence comes from Scarus forsteni, assembly GCA_036419115.1. Lineage (NCBI taxonomy): Eukaryota > Metazoa > Chordata > Actinopteri > Labriformes > Labridae > Scarus > Scarus forsteni. The sequence goes on from JAZDUH010000388.1 coordinate 1,499,189, forward strand.
GTTCCGTACCCCATCAGGAAGAGGTGTTGCAGGAAACTCAAATCTGAGTGTGGATTTAGAGTAAACGGACAGCATTGGACCCCAAAAGAGAGCTTATCCGATCTCACAGGGAGGTGACACAAAGGGTAAACAGAGGAGTGACCTGAGTACGCAGGGAGCCAAAATCCTCTGAGCTGCATGTGACTGCAGTATGTGCTGAGGTGAAACTGACCCAAAATATAAATGGTCCATTGTGCTAAACTCAAACAGTACCACACATAAATCTCATTTTAATGCACCTTTACCTTTAATAAAGAGTGATCAAAGGCCTTTGCTAATGAAGAATGGTGTGAATAAACGGCAGGAAATGTGAATTTGGATTGTCATTTGTGACACATCTCTCTATTAACATAAAAACCAATATGACTTCATAGATAAATTTTTTTCTGTTCTGATAAAAATGAGTCATGGAAGTCAAAACAGAATCAACATCAAGCAACAAAAGCCTGTTGGTTTTTTAAATTAACCTTTTTATTTTGATTAATAAAGCAGGCCATCTAAACAGCATTTATCATTAGTTTGTTATGGAGGCTTTAAGGTTTGTTTATAAAAAATCAATGAACATGTACAACACTTTTAAGAAGACAAAACAGAAACTCAACCAATTTACAAAAAAGGGAAAACAGATGAAGATTATTGAGCTTTTTTGTTCCAACGTCCCCCTTTCCCAACCAAGGATGGAAAATGCCAGATTATCTCATGTCTTATGAGTTTATCCTATAAGATTATCCTGTGGTCAGAGGTGTGTTAAGAGGGGATGATCACCTCCAAAACAGGTTGAGGCCAGCAATTGTATATATTAAAGGAGACATATCATGCTGATGCATGATTTAATACTTACATATAATAAATTTGAAAACAAGACCTTACAGCCCCTTAATTTTCAAAAAATGATATATTGTATTTTTTCTGATATCCTAGAACGAGATTTGATGCCTCTGAAAATAGGTCATTGCGAGATGTCCGCGAGATTTCAAAAATCGTGACATCACGAGGTACCTTTCTTTTTATTGGAGTAATCTGATAAAATACTTCCTCCTCTGTGATGTCCGTTAGCCACAAAACCATCAGTCAGGAACACATCCGTCCAGCAGGGGTTTATACTTCCCTAGCTCACAGTCACTCATTACCAGCTCTGGCCTGTAGGGGGACTCAATACGCGGTCGCTGCTTTGAAAATACAGTAGAAGAAGAAGGACAGGCTGGCTCAACCCCCGATAGAACTGACCAATCAGAGCACAAAGGACTGTGACGTTGCGAGGTAACTTTAGGTCATCCTGAGATCCTCGTGTTTCAATGAGACCTTGTTAATGGCCTAAAATGAGGATTTTGAGAATGCTATTGTGGGGCAATGAAGGAACTAAATGACTTGTACTGAGGGCAGAAATGCTTTACAGGCATCCTATTCTGGCATAGTGAAAAGGAGAAACAAGCATGATATGTCCCCTTTAAACTTGTTCAATACTTATGAGCAAAAACTTTCGTGTGTGGGTAAATAAAAAAAAAATAAATAAAAAAAAACAAGCATGGCTGACCTAAAACATAAAGTTCAGTGGACCTCATACATAGAGGACCAGTGTACGTGTTCATGCTGCCCCCAGGATTTTTCCAAAGTCTTTTCTTTATTAGTTTGATTGTACCATCAAAAATATTTAGAAGAACACCATCATGCCCTCTTCCTGAATGTCTTCTTCCATGTTGCATGTTGTGTATTCCAGTTGTTACTATGTTACTTCTTCATTTTAGTAAGATCTCGTTTGATCAGATTTCTGGCTTTGAGGACTAGATTCTAGATCCATGGTGGAACAGAGCCGTTATGTGTGTACCCTGCTTAAACTCAAACATTTGTGTTTACCTACAGCTTTTGGTGTCCATGTAATAGCTTGTTATATTGGACCATGTCTAGGAATATTTTTTTTTATAGTTTTTATAGGTTATAGTCCCTGAAGCAGTTACTGTCCAGCTTAAGACGGAGCCTAAGCTTGCACTCCTTACACATCAAAGGAGTGCTTTTTCTGCAGACAGTGCACTGCTTCCTCTCCAGGCTTGCCTTCTGTCCAGTGGCGGCACATGCAGTTTTCTCCAGGCAGGGCCATAACTCCAAAATAAACATATACCAAAAACAGGGTTTCTGTAGGTTTTAACAAATTAAAGGCTTTTAAAGACCATTTTAAGACAATTTTTAATTAAATTTAAGATCTATACGAAGTCAAAAGTAGGCAATGAAAATTGCAGTCGACTCCAGTGACACACACTCACTGGAGTCAGTGAGTGTGTGTCAGGGTAAGTTTGGTTTAGGGTTTAGTTTTTCAGATTTTTTTGGTTTTAATTTAGTTATAGATAGTTTAACAAGTAAACAAAAAAGGGGGAAACAAAAGAAGTGGTAAATTTACATATAAAATATAAGCTGTTCAGCCCCAAAGTACCCATTTTGCTCATTTTTGCTCATCAGATAAAACAGGAAATGTTCAGCTACACAACCATATTAGCGATTTTTACACACACCAAATGCAACGTAAACACCAAGCAAACGAATTATCAAATATCTATATCTGTTTCACATTGATTCAAACTTGGGTTGCTTTGTAAGGATTTCTTTGAATGGTAATATGTGTGGAGTTCTGGTTGATTTTTTTCCAAAAAGAAACAAAAAAAAGTAACATAGTTATTTCTAAAAAGTTTACTTATTTATTTCAAAAACAGTCAAAACTGCCACAGTTAAACAAAAGAAGATACAAACTGTTGTAATAGGGTGTAATAAACACCAAAAATGACATAAAAGTGAAATATAAAGTTTGGTAGATCAGAAATTTCAAATGGGACCAAAGTGTGCCATACTGTGCCAAGATTCCGCCTGACCACTCTGTAGTAAAACCTCTCTAACTTTGCTCTGCATCACTTCATCAGACAGACTTGGCAGAGGTAATGTTCATGCATTTTACCATTCAGTTCTAAAGCTGCAACTGCATAATTCCAAAGAGATGTTCACAATAGATTTTGATTTTTTTAAGAAGAGGATGAAATATTCAAATTATTCTGACAATTTTCAATAACTGTCCCAGTAATACATATACTGATAATTCCACATCTGGACAAATCTCTCAAGTGCTGCTTCAAGTATGACACCTAAATTATCCAAATAGAACTTGTGGTTGCAGAGATACACACTTTTCTTTATAGTCTAGGAACAAGTCCTCAAAAAAGGCTTTAGTTTTTGAGATACCCCTACCCAAGGTAGAACCAACCACAACAATGATTTTTATTATCTTTAGGGTCTCCTGTTAGAGAAATTGGATGTTGTGGTTTTTGATTTTTGGGGAATTTTTTTTTTTTGGCTCTTCTTTAGAACTACTCCAAACCTTGAAAAGGGGCCAAATTGGGCTTGTTCGAATAGGGGGGAAGTGAGGGAAAAAACCCATAACTTGAGAATGCTCACTCTTTTCTGCATCAAACTTGCTGAGGTATGAACCAGGTGGCTGCCCACCATCATTAAACAGTCAGAAAAGGATTTACCTGAGGCAAAAATGAAATATAGCACTGCAAACATACTTTTAATTTAGGCGGAAATTGTATTTTTTGGTCATTAGAACATATTGGACTCCTTCACTTTTCTCTCATATATCAGAAAAACATAAATCCCTATTAAATATACTATTTTTGTGTTGTCTTGAATGCTGTTGAATACTAACCAGTGGTTTTATGGAGATATCTGGTACAGTTCTCTTGAAAATGAGATTTCTTTAGACATAGTCCCTCTCTGAAACGGTCAAATTAAGTCATTACGAATGGAGGATTAGGGGCATAATAGCCTATAAGTTAAGTATGCTCACTCTGATGGTAATCATTAATTATCTCAAGATTATTTTAAAATTTAATTGTTCATTTAGCTATATTTACTTTGAAAAGTTTTGCTTTCAAAATTATATTAAAAATGCATTTTATTTAATTTCTCAGCATGCAGTTGCTAATAGCCTTTTATGCCATTGTGGGCTCATGTGCTATAGGCAAGGAAAGGCAAGGCAAGGCAAATTTATTTGGATAACACATTTCAACAACTAGGCAATTCAACAAACATTCAGACATTTAGAACATCCAGTCAGTGTGCAAAAAAACACATTATTAAAGGTACAGTGTGTAGTTTTTAGCGACATCTAAAGGTGAGGTTTGAGATTGCAGCACTCCGGCGCTCCCCCCTCCCTGATGCAGAACCCAGGCCCTACGGTGGCCTTCCAAGGACAAAAAGTGTTTTTTCCACATGGCGTCGTCTACAAGTGCTTCCAGCTAACAGGCTATCAAATATCTCTGTTGATTCTCCACATTTGAAAGTTCAGAGAGCATTTTAGGTGAGAAAGTCACCACGTAGAATACCAAAATGTGGTCATTTGAGCCAGAAAACGCACGGATACAAACTTCATTTCGGTATTACGGACATTCTGTTATGCGCGCCATTATGCTATTGAAGAAACTTCCGGTCGGCTCCAAAACAAGAGCCTAATTTACAAAAGCGTTAAAGAACTAATAGGAGATAATGAAGAATGCTTTTATTTTGAAAATGGTAAGTTTGCTCGTGGCTGATTTTTAGCTGAATGCCGTCTCAAGATGACTTGACATTTATGATATTACGATGATTATGATATTGTTACGACCTGACGCTGTTTTTTTATTTTAATCCGTTTTTCCAGTATTTTGTCTGATGAATTTCATTTTGAAGCCTGAGGCCGTATTATCTGACGGAGGTTTTATTGAGGGGGGTTTTTCTGATGCTATTTGGTTTGAGAAATGACACAGAGGTTTTCCTGAGACCGAGGATGTCCTAAAATGTACACCGTGCCAATGTGTACATATGCTACTAAATAACAAATTAGGAGCAAACAATAAAAATTAAGGAGTACGATGAAAATCTTTATATTTGTCTCATCAACAGCACTATATAGCTCAGTTATCAGCCTATGTTTTCTGTCCACAGAAAAATGCTTGTGGCCGTGAAATAAGCCTCTCATAGCAGATACATTCTCTGCGTCTTCCTCCGACTTCTCCCGAAAGTAAACAAATAAATTCGGCTCCATATAAGAGTACAATTCGACACTTAGTCTTACCTGTCCAGCAAAAAACAGGCAACTTCTGCGTCTGTCTGCAAACTTATCCTTCAGGGACTTCCATCTGGGAAAGGCAGCGCCGATGTTGACCCTGTTTTTTTTTGTCGTAGCCTGTCCCGATTGCGTTTGGTTTCATCCCGTTTTCGTTTCGTTGACAATGATTCATGCTCCACTGATGGCAAATTGTCCTCCATGTTTGTTTGTATTAGCACAGCTGCTTGGTAATCACTCTCTTCTTCTTCGTCTATTTCACAACTGTGCATTTCCGGTAGGCGTCACCAAAAAAATGCGAAAGCGTTTCGTTTGTCCGTTCTGGGTTCTGGTAGAAAAGATGGCGACGCAAGATGGTAGCCCCCATAAAGAGAGGACCCGTTCCTATGTAGATATACATGACTTATTCTAAGTTAACGAAAACAAAACATTAATTATTTAAGGCTGATTAGAAACTAATTCAAATATAATTTTAAGTAATCTATTCCATTTTTACCAAGTCTGTTATTTTATTATTTTTTTTATTTTAGCTTTTAACAATTCACACTGTACCTTTAAATACAATGTGTCAAATGTCAGGTTCCTCATGGTTAATTTTGCAACACATTATTACATTCTCCACAGCAGGTGCAGAACTCCGTGCAGGGAAGGCCAACAGAGAGGCAGTGGCACTTTCCACCCTCTCCACAGTTTGCATCTTTGCAATACAAGTTGGTTATGTCTCTGACTTCTGTGGGTGCTGGGGGTTTTGTGAATAGGACCGGTTCAATGGTTCCATCTCTGATGATCCATCCTTTCCCAATTGGGCTCCCTAATGGTGGTTTGGGCATGTGACTGTGGCACCATATCGCTGTTTGATACATGCATCTTTTCACATGTCGTTCAAATGCATCCTCTGTTGGTGGCAGATTTGCAGAGGATGCATCTGTTGTTGATGCAATAATAAATCTCACTTCATCCAAATTTGTGCACATATGTCCATTGTCCTTTTTTCTCTTTCCATAAAGCAGAAGTGCAAATTCTCTTGTGACTGCTAGAGAGTCTTCCAAGCTGGAAGAGAGTCCAAAATGGGCCAGATCTTTGAGTTCCTTGATATTGTTCTTTAGTTTTTGGAATGTTGTAGTCTTCCCAATTTTGTAGAGACTGCTTGTTGTGTCACACCCAGTGAGTGAATGGCATGATTGTGTAGCTTGTTGATGAGGGCCTTGCTACCAAACTCATGATGGACAGGTGTGCGTCTGCTACAGCACTGTGCAATTAGATCATGGCAGAAGGTTATAACACTTAAGCTATTCTTCAGAGCTGGGTCCTCATCACAGGTCTGCATTTTTCTAAATGCATCTGCATTAACACACCAGCTCACAAAATTATACAGAGTTTTTGGCACATATTTACTGCACTGGAGAGGGGAAAGCTTGTCACTGCTAATGTACTGTACAATTGAGGCTCATCCTCAACCTATAGTTTTCCTCAATATACCTGCAGCCTTGTGTAGGATTTGAGTGTCAGTGAGGGTATTTGTTGTCTGTGAAGGTATTGTTTCCCTGTCTTCTGTTTGTTTTTCTCTGCCAACAGTCATGGCACCAGAACAAATCAAGTCAGATTTTCCAGGGCATTCAATGAAGATGAGTTTATCTCCAAAGTGTTGATCAACTTTTTTTTGAGTTTCCAGGATTTGTACTTTGTTGGTTTTCATCAGCTGTACCCAGTTTTCCTACATAGCTCTCAATCATAGCACTCAGTGTTGTGACAGTCATATCCTTTGAAAGGTCAGTCTTTGCTAATTCTTCAGTTAGTTCAATGAAAGATCTTTCATTCAGATGACACAGATGTCGAAGTACTGATTTACTATGCAAGTCAAGGAATGTTTGGCTCATCTCTGGTGTACATGCATGCAGGCCATGGATTGAGGGAGAGATTTGTCCCCATCAACAAAATAGCCAAAAACCTTGGGAAAGACATGTCCAGCTGTCTACCAGCATGCCATTCACTCACTGGGTGTGACACAACAAGCAGTCTCTACAAAATTGGGAAGACTACAGCATTCCAAAAACTGAAGAACACTATCAAGGAACTCAAAGATTTGGCCCATTTTGGACTCTCTTCCAGCTTGGAAGACTCTCTAGCATTCGCAAGAGAATTTGCACTTCTGCTTTATGGAAAGAGAAAAAAGGACAATGGACATATGTGCACAAATTTGGATGAAGTGAGATTTATTATTGCATCAACAACAGATGCATCCTCTGCAAATCTGCCACCAACAGAGGATGCATTTGAACAACATGTGAAAAGATGCATGTATCAAACAGCGATATGGTGCCACAGTCACATGCCCAAACCACCATTAGGGAGCCCAATTGGGAAAGGATGGATCATCAGAGATGGAACCATTGAACCGGTCCTATTCACAAAACCCCCAGCACCCACAGAAGTGAGGGACATAACCAACTTGTATTGCAAAGATGCAAACTGTGGAGAGGGTGGAAAGTGCCACTGCCTCTCTGTTGGCCTTCCCTGCATGGAGTTCTGCACCTGCTGTGGAGAATGTAATAATGTGTTGCAAAATTAACCATGAGGAACCTGACATTTGACATTGTTTTAAATGTCCTCTAATAATGTGGTTTTTTTGCACACTGACTGGATGTTCTAAATGTCTGAATGTTTGTTGAATTGCCTAGTTGGTGAAATGTGTTATCCAAATAAATTTGCCTTGCCTTGCCTTTCCTTGCCTATAGCACATGAGCCCACAATGGCACAAAAGGCTATTAGCAACTGCATGCTGAGAAATTAAATAAAATATATTTTTAATATAATTTTGATAGCAAAACTTTTTAATGTAAATATAGCTAAATGAACAATTAAATTTTAAATTAATGTTGAGATAATTAATGATTACCATCAGAGTGAGCATACTTAACTTATAGGCTATTATGCCCCTAATCCTCCATTCGTAATGACTTAATTTGACCGTTTCAGAGAGGGACTATGTCTAAAGAAATCTCATTTTCAAGAGAACTGTACCAGATATCTCCATAAAACCACAGTTTGCAGTGCTATATTTCATTTTTGCCTCAGGTAAATCCTTTTCTGACTGTTTGATGATGGTGGGCAGCCACCTGGTTCATACCTCAGCAAGTTTGATGCAGAAAAGAGTGAGCATTCTCAAGTTATGGGTTTTTTCCCTCAC